>JARKHS020036696.1:166594-252544 GCA_030143305.2 Amblyomma americanum
TCGCAGGGCGGCAGACATCCTGTCGGCGAGGGCGGCAGACTTCGTGTCGGCGGAGGGCGGCAGACTTCGTGTCGGCGGAGGGTGGCAGACTTGGTGTCGGCGGAGGGCGGCAGACTTCGTGTCGGCGGAGGACGGCAGACTTCCTGTCGGCGGAGGGCGGCAGACTTCCTGTCGGCGGAGGGCGGCAGACTTCCTGTCGGCGGAGGGCGGCAGTCTTCCAGTCGGCGGAGCGCGGCAGACTTCTTGTCGGCGGAGGGCGGCAGACTTCTTGTCGGCGGAGGGCGGCAGACTTCTTGTCGGCGGAGGGCGGCAGACTTCTTGTCGGCGGAGGGCGGCAAACTTCCTGTCGGCGGAGGGCGGCAGACTTCCTGTCGGCGGAGGGCGGCAGACTTCCTGTCGGCGGAGGGCGGCAGACTTCCTGTCGGCGGCGGAGGGCGGCAGACTTCCTGTCGGCGGCGGAAGGCGGCAGACTTCCTGTCGGCGGCGGAAGGCGGCAGACTTCCTGTCGGCGGAGGGCGGCAGACTTATTGTCGGCGGAGGGTGGCAGACTTCCTCTCGGCGGATGGCGGCAGACTTATTGTCGGCGGAGGGTGGCAGACTTCCTCTCGGCGGATGGCGGCAGACTTCCTCTCGGCGGATGGCGGCAGACATCCTGTCGGCGAGGGCGGCAGACATCCTGTCGGCGGAGGGTGGCAGACTTCGTGTCGGCGGAGGACGGCAGACTTCCTGTCGGCGGAGGGCGGCAGACTTCCTGTCGGCGGAGGGCGGCAGACTTCCTGTCGGCGGAGGGCGGCAGACTTCTTGTCGGCGGAGGGCGGCAAACTTCCTGTCGGCGGAGGGCGGCAAACTTCCTGTCGGCGGCGGAGGGCGGCAGACTTCTTGTCGGCGGCGGAGGGCGGCAGACTTCCTGTCGGCGGCGGAGGGCGGCAGACTGTTGTGGCGGCGGAGGGCGGCAGACTGTTGTGGCGGCGGAGGGCGGCAGACTGTTGTGGCGGCGGAGGGCGGCAGACTGTTGTGGCGGCGGAGGACGGCAGACTTCCTGTTGGCGGAGGACGGCAGACTTCCTGTTGGCGGAGGACGGCAGACTTCCTGTTGGCGGAGGACGGCAGACTTCCTGTTGGCGGAGGGCGGCAGACTTCCTGTTGGCGGAGGGCGGCAGACTTCCTGTTGGCGGAGGGCGGCAGACTTCCTGTTGGCGGAGGGCGGCAGACTTCCTGTCGGCGGAGGGCGGCAGGCTTTGTGTCGGCGGAGGGCGGCAAACTTCCTGTCGGCGGCGGAAGGCGGTCGGCGGAGGGCGGTCGGCGGAGGGCGGTCGGCGGAGGGCGGTCGGCGGAAGGCGGTTGGCGGAGGGCTGTCGGCGGAGGGCGGCAGACTTCGTGTCGGCGGAGGGCGGCAGACTTCGTGTCGGCGGAGGGCGGCAGACTTCGTGTCGGCGGAGGGCGGCAGACTTTGTGTCGGCGGAGGGCGGCAGACTTCGTGTCGGCGGAGGGCGGCAGACTTCGTGTCGGCGGAGGGCGGCAGACATCCTGTCGGCGAGGGCGGCAGACATCCTGTCGGCGGAGGGTGGCAGACTTCGTGTCGGCCGAGGGCGGCAGACTTCGTGTCGGCGGAGGGCGGCAGACTTCGTGTCGGCGGAGGGCGGCAGACTTCGTGTCGGCGGAGGGCGGCAGACTTCCTGTCGGCGGAGGGCGGCAGACTTCCTGTCGGCGGAGGGCGGCAGACTTCCTGTCGGCGGAGGGCGGCAGACTTCCTGTCGGCGGAGGGCGGCAGACTTCCTGTCGGCGGAGGGCGGCAGACTTCCTGTCGGCGGAGGGCGGCAGACGTCCTGTCGGCGGAGGGCGGCAGACTTCTTGTCGGCGGATGGCGGCAGACTTCGTGTCGGCGGATGGCGGCAGACTTCGTGTCGGCGGATGGCGGCAGACTTCGTGTCGGCGGATGGTGGCAGACTTCCTGTCGGCGGATGGCGGCAGACATCCTGTCGGCGGATGGCGGCAGACATCCTGTCGGCGGATGGCGGCAGACATCCTGTCGGCGGAGGGCGGCAGACTTCGTGTCGGCGGAGGGCGGCAGACTTCGTGTCGGCGGAGGACGGCAGACTTCGTGTCGGCGGAGGACGGCAGACTTCCTGTCGGCGGAGGACGGCAGACTTCCTGTCGGCGGAGGGCGGCAGACTTCCTGTCGGCGGAGGGCGGCAGTTTTCCTGTCGGCGGAGGGCGGCAGTCTTTCTGTCGGCGGAGGCAGCAGACTTTCTGTCGGCGGAGGCGGCAGACTTCTTGTCGGCGGAGGGCGGCAGACTTCTTGTCGGCGGAGGGCGGCAGACTTCTTGTCGGCGGAGGGCGGCAGACTTCCTGACGGCGGCGGAGGGCGGCAGACTTCCTGACGGCGGCGCAGGGCGGCAGACTTCCTGTCGGCGGCGGAGGGCGGCAGACTTCCTGTCGGCGGCGGAGGGCGGCAGACTTCCTGTCGGCGGCGGAGGGCGGCAGACTTCCTGTCGGCGGCGGAGGGCGGCAGACTTCCTGTCGGCGGCGGAGGGCGGCAGACTTCCTGTCGGCGGCGGAGGGCGGCAGACTTCCTGTCGGCGGCGGAGGGCGGCAGACTTCCTGTCGGCGGCGGAGGGCGGCAGACTTCCTGTCGGCGGAGGGCGGCAGACTTCCTGTCGGCGGAGGGCGGCAGACTTCCTGTCGGCGGAGGGCGGCAGACTTCCTGTCGGCGGAGGGCGGCAGACTTCCTGTCGGCGGAGGGCGGCATACTTCTTGTCGGCGAGGGCGGCAGACATCCTCTCGGCGGAGGGCGGCAGACTTCGTGTCGGCGGAGGGTGGCAGACTTCGTGTCGGCGGAGGGCGGCAGACTTCGTGTCGGCGGAGGGCGGCAGACTTCGTGTCGGCGGATTACGGCAGACTTCGTGTCGGCGGAGGGCGGCAGACTTCCTGTCGGCGGAGGGCGGCAGACTTCTTGTCGGCGGAGGGCGGCAGACTTCTTGTCGGCGGAGGGCGGCAGACTTCTTGTCGGCGGAGGGCGGCAGACTTCTTGTCGGCGGAGGGCGGCAGACTTCTTGTCGGCGGAGGGCGGCAGACTTCTTGCCGGCGGAGGGCGGCAGACTTCCTGTCGGCGGAGGGCGGCAGACTTCCTGTCGGCGGCGGAGGGCGGCAGACTTCTTGTCGGCGGCGGAGGGCGGCAGACTTCCTGTCGGCGGCGGAGGGCGGCAGACTGTTGTGGCGGCGGAGGGCGGCAGACTGTTGTGGCGGCGGAGGGCGGCAGACTTCGTGGCGGCGGAGGGCGGCAGACTTCGTGTCGGCGGAGGGCGGCAGACTTCGTGTCGGCGGAGGGCGGCAGACTTCGTGTCGGCGGAGGGCGGCAGACTTCGTGTCGGCGGAGGGCGGCAGACATCGTGTCGGCGGAGGGCGGCAGACTTCGTGTCGGCGGAGGACGGCAGACTTTCTGTCGGCGGAGGGCGGCAGACTTCCTGTCGGCGGAGGGCGGCAGACTTCCAGTCGGCGGAGGGCGGCAAACTTCCTGTCGGCGGAGGGCGGCAGACTTCCTGTCGGCGGAGGGCGGCAGACTTCCTGTCGGCGGAGGGCGGCAGACTTCCTGCCGGCGGCGGAAGGCGGCAGACTTCCTGTCGGCGGCGGAAGGCGGCAGACTTCCTGTCGGCGGCGGAAGGCGGCAGACTTCCTGTCGGCGGAGGGCGGCAGACTTCCTGTCGGCGGAGGGCGGCAGACTTATTGTCGGCGGAGGGCGGCAGACTTATTGTCGGCGGAGGGTGGCAGACTTCCTCTCGGCGGATGGCGGCAGACATCCTGTCGGCGAGGGCGGCAGACATCCTGTCGGCGGAGGGTGGCAGACTTCGTGTCGGCGGAGGACGGCAGACTTCCTGTCGGCGGAGGGCGGCAGACTTCCTGTCGGCGGAGGGCGGCAGACTTCTTGTCGGCGGAGGGCGGCAAACTTCCTGTCGGCGGAGGGCGGCAAACTTCCTGTCGGCGGCGGAGGGCGGCAAACTTCCTGTCGGCGGCGGAGGGCGGCAGACTTCTTGTCGGCGGCGGAGGGCGGCAGACTTCCTGTCGGCGGCGGAGGGCGGCAGACTGTTGTGGCGGCGGAGGGCGGCAGACTGTTGTGGCGGCGGAGGGCGGCAGACTGTTGTGGCGGCGGAGGGCGGCAGACTGTTGTGGCGGCGGAGGGCGGCAGACTTCCTGTTGGCGGAGGACGGCAGACTTCCTGTTGGCGGAGGACGGCAGACTTCCTGTTGGCGGAGGACGGCAGACTTCCTGTTGGCGGAGGACGGCAGACTTCCTGTTGGCGGAGGGCGGCAGACTTCCTGTCGGCGGAGGGCGGCAGGCTTCCTGTCGGCGGAGGGCGGCAGACTTCTTGTCGGCGGAGGGCGGCAGACTTCTTGTCGGCGGAGGGCGGCAGACTTCCTCTCGGCGGAGGGCGGCAGACTTCGTGTCGGCGGAGGGTGGCAGACTTCCTGTCGGCGGAGGGCGGCAGACTTCTTGTCGGCGGAGGGCGGCAGACTTCCAGTCGGCGGAGGGCGGCAGACTTCCTGTCGGCGGAGGGCGGCAGACTTCCTGTCGGCGGAGGGCGGCAGACTTCCTGTCGGCGGAGGGCGGCAGACTTCCTGTCGGCGGAGGGCGGAAGACTTCTTTTCGGCGGAGGGCGGCAGACTTCCTGTCGGCGGAGGGCGGCAGACTTCCTGTCGGCGGTGGGCGGCAGACTTCCTGTCGGCGGAGGGCGGAAGACTTCTTGTCGGCGGAGGGCGGCAGACTTCTTGTCGGCGGAGGGCGGCAGACTTCTTGTCGGCGGAGGGCGGCAGACTTCTTGTCGGCGGAGGGCGGCAGACTTCTTGTCGGCGGATGGCGGCAGACTTCTTGTCGGCGGATGGCGGCAGACTTCTTGTCGGCGGAGGGCGGCAGACTTCTTGTCGGCGGAGGGCGGCAGACTTCTTGTCGGCGGAGGGCGGCAGACTTCCTGTCGGCGGAGGGCGGCAGACTTCTTGTCGGCGGAGGGCGGCAGACTTCTTGTCGGCGGAGGGCGGAAGACTTCTTGTCGGCGGAGGGCGGCAGACTTCTTGTCGGCGGAGGGCGGCCGACTTCTTGTCGGCGGAGGGCGGCAGACTTCCTGTCGGCGGAGGGCGGCAGACTTCCTGTCGGCGGCGGAGGGCGGCAGACTTCCTGTCGGCGGCGGAGGGCGGCAGACTTCCTGTCGGCGGCGGAGGGCGGCAGACTTCCTGTCGGCGGCGGAGGGCGGCAGACTTCCTGTCGGCGGCGGAGGGCGGCAGACTTCCTGTCGGCGGCGGAGGGCGGCAGACTTCCTGTCGGCGGCGGAGGGCGGCAGACTTCCTGTCGGCGGCGGAGGGCGGCAGACTTCCTGTCGGCGGCGGTGGGCGGCAGACTGTTGTGGCGGCGGAGGGCGGCAGACTGTTGTGGCGGCGGAGGGCGGCAGACGGTTGTGGCGGCGGAGGGCGGCAGACTTCCTGTTGGCGGAGGACGGCAGACTTCCTGTTGGCGGAGGACGGCAGACTTCCTGTTGGCGGAGGACGGCAGACTTCCTGTTGGCGGAGGACGGCAGACTTCCTGTCGGCGGAGGACGGCAGACTTCCTGTCGGCGGAGGGCGGCAGGCTTCGTGTCGGCGGAGGGCGGCAGGCTTCGTGTCGGCGGAGGGCGGCACACTTCCTGTCGGCGGCGGAAGGCGGTCGGCGGAGGGCGGTCGGCGGAAGGCGGTTGGCGGAGGGCTGTCGGCGGAGGGCGGCAGACTTCCTGTCGGCGGAGGGCGGCAGACTTCGTGTCGGCGGAGGGCGGCAGACTTCGTGTCGGCGGAGGGCGGCAGACTTCGTGTCGGCGGAGGGCGGCAGACTTCGTGTCGGCGGAGGGCGGCAGACATCGTGTCGGCGGAGGGCGGCAGACATCGTGTCGGCGGAGGGCGGCAGACTTCGTGTCGGCGGAGGACGGCAGACTTTCTGTCGGCGGAGGGCGGCAGACTTCCTGTCGGCGGAGGGCGGCAGACTTCCTGTCGGCGGAGGCGGCAGACTTCCTGTCGGCGGAGGCGGCAGACTTCTTGTCGGCGGAGGGCGGCAGACTTCCTGTCGGCGGAGGGTGGCAGACTTCCTGTCGGCGGAGGGCGGCAGACTTCCTGTCGGCGGAGGGCGGCAGACTTCCTGTCGGCGGAGGGCGGAAGACTTCCTGTCGGCGGAGGGCGGCAGTCTTCCTGTCGGCGGAGGGCGGCAGACTTCCTGTCGGCGGAGGGCGGCAGACTTCCTGTCGGCGGAGGGCGGAAGACTTCCTGTCGGCGGAGGGCGGAAGACTTCTTGTCGGCGGAGGGCGGAAGACTTCTTGTCGGCGGAGGGCGGAAGACTTCTTGTCGGCGGATGGCGGCAGACTTCTTGTCTGCGGATGGCGGCAGACTTCTTGTCGGCGGATGGCGGCAGACTTCCTGTCGTCGGAGGGCGGCAGACTTCTTGTCGGCGGAGGGCGGCAGACTTCTTGTCGGCGGAGGGCGGCAGACTTCTTGTCGGCGGAGGGCGGCAGACTTTCTGTCGGCGGAGGGCGGCAGACTTCGTGTCGGCGGAGGGCGGCAGACTTCCAGTCGGCGGAGGACGGCAGTCTTCCAGTCGGCGGAGGGCGGCAGACTTCCAGTCGGCGGAGCGCGGCAGACTTCCTCTCGGCGGAGGCGGCAGACTTCTTGTGGGCGGAGGGCGGCAGACTTCCTGTCGGCGGATGGCGGCAGACATCCTGTCGGCGAGGGCGGCAGACATCCTGTCGGCGGAGGGCGGCAGACATCCTGTCGGCGGAGGGCGGCAGACTTCGTGTCGGCGGAGGACGGCAGACTTCGTGTCGGCGGAGGGCGGCAGACTTCCTGTCGGCGGAGGGCGGCAGACTTCCTGTCGGCGGAGGGCGGCAGACTTCCTGTCGGCGGAGGCAGCAGACTTCCTGTCGGCGGAGGGCGGCAGACTTCTTGTCGGCGGAGGGCGGCAGACTTCTTGTCGGCGGAGGGCGGCAAATTTCCTGTCGGCGGCGGAGGGCGGCAGACTTCCTGTCGGCGGCGGAGGGCGGCAGACTTCCTGTCGGCGGCGGAGGGCGGCAGACTTCTTGTCGGCGGCGGAGGGCGGCAGACTTCCTGTCGGCGGCGGAGGGCGGCGAGGGCGGCAGACATCCTGTCGGCGAGGGCGGCAGACTTTCTGTCGGCGGACGGCGGCAGACATCCTGTCGGCGAGGGCGGCAGACTTCCTGTCGGCGGTGGAGGGCGGTCGGCGGAGGGCGGCAGACTTCCTGTCGGCGGAGGGCGGCAGACTTCCTGTCGGCGGAGGGCGGCAGACTTCCTGTCGGCGGAGGGCGGCAGACTTCCTGTCGGCTGAGCGCGGCAGACTTCCTGTCGGCGGAGGGCGGCAGACTTCCTGTCGGCGGAGGGCGGCAGACTTCCTGTCGGCGGAGGGCGGCAGACTTCCTGTCGGTGGAGGGCGGCAGACTTCCTGTCGGTGGAGGGCGGCAGACTTCCTGTCGGCGGAGGGCGGCACACTTCCTCTCGGCGGCGGGTGCGTTCGGCGGAGGGCGGCACACTTCCTCTCGGCGGAGGTCAGCAGACTTCCTGTTGGCGGAGGGCGGCAGACTTCCTGTCGGCGGAGGGCGGCACACTTCCTGTCGGCGGAGGGCGGCACACTTCCTGTCGGCGGAGGGCGGCAAACTTCCTGTCGGCGGCGGAAGGCGGTCGGCGGAGGGCGGTCGGCGGAGGGCGGTCGGCGGAAGGCGGTTGGCGGAGGGCTGTCGGCGGAGGGCGGCAGACTTCCTGTCGGCGGAGGGCGGCAGACTTCCTGTTGGCGGAGGACGGCAGACTTCCTGTTGGCGGAGGGCGGCAGACTTCCTGTCGGCGGAGGGCGGCAGGCTTTGTGTCGGCGGAGGGCGGCAAACTTCCTGTCGGCGGCGGAAGGCGGTCGGCGGAGGGCGGTCGGCGGAGGGCGGTCGGCGGAAGGCGGTTGGCGGAGGGCTGTCGGCGGAGGGCGGCAGACTTCGTGTCGGCGGAGGGCGGCAGACTTCGTGTCGGCGGAGGGCGGCAGACTTCGTGTCGGCGGAGGGCGGCAGACTTCGTGTCGGCGGAGGGCGGCAGACTTCGTGTCGGCGGAGGGCGGCAGACTTCGTGTCGGCGGAGGGCGGCAGACTTCCTGTCGGCGAGGGCGGCAGACTTCGTGTCGGCCGAGGGTGGCAGACTTCGTGTCGGCCGAGGGCGGCAGACTTCTTGTCGGCGGAGGGCGGCAGACTTCTTGTCGGCGGAGGGCGGCAGACATCCTGTCGGCGAGGGCGGCAGACATCCTGTCGGCGGAGGCGGCAGACGTCTTGTCGGCGGAGGCGGCAGACGTCTTGTCGGCGGAGGCGGCAGACGTCTTGTCGGCGGAGGGCGGCAGACTTCCTGTCGGCGGAGGGCGGCAGACTTCCTGTCGGCGGAGGGCGGCAGACTTCCTGTCGGCGGAGGGCGGCAGACTTCCTGTCGGCGGAGGGCGGCAGACTTCCTGTCGGCGGAGGGCGGAAGACTTCTTGTCGGCGGAGGGCGGAAGACTTCTTGTCGGCGGAGGGCGGCCGACTTCTTGTCGGCGGAGGGCGGCAAACTTCCTGTCGGCGGCGGAGGGCGGCAGACTTCCTGTCGGCGGCGGAGGGCGGCAGACTTCCTGTCGGCGGCGGAGGGCGGCAGACTTCCTGTCGGCGGCGGAGGGCGGCAGACTTCCTGTCGGCGGAGGGCGGCATTCTTCCAGTCGGCGGAGGCGGCAGACGTCTTGTCGGCGGAGGGCGGCAGACTTCCTGTCGGCGGAGGGCGGCAGACTTCCTGTCGGCGGAGGGCGGCAGACTTCTTGTCGGCGGAGGGCGGCAAACTTCCTGTCGGCGGAGGGCGGTCGGCGGAGGGCGGCACACTTCCTGTCGGCGTCGGATGGCGGTCGGCGCAGGGCGGTCGGCGGAGGGCGGCACACTTCCTGTCGGCGGAGGGCGGCAGACTTCCTTTCGGCGGAGGGCGGCACACTTCCTGTCGGCGGCGGAGGGTGGTCGGCGGAGGGGTCGGCGGAGGGCGGCAGACTTCCTGTCGTCGGAGGGCGGCAGACTTTCTGTCGGCGGATGGCGGCAGACATCCTGTCGGCGAGGGCGGCAGACATCCTGTCGGCGAGGGCGGCAGACTTTCTGTCGGCGGACGGCGGCAGACATCCTGTCGGCGAGGGCGGCAGACTTCCTGTCGGCGGTGGAGGGGGGTCGGCGGAGGGCGGCAGACTTCCTGTCGGCGGAGGGCGGCAGACTTCCTGTCGGCGGAGGGTGGCAGACTTCCTGTCGGCGGAGGGCGGCAGACTTCCTGTCGGCTGAGCGCGGCAGACTTCCTGTCGGCGGAGGGCGGCAGACTTCCTGTCGGCGGAGGGCGGCAGACTTCCTGTCGGCGGAGGGCGGCAGACTTCTTGTCGGTGGAGGGCGGCAGACTTCCTGTCGGTGGAGGGCGGCAGACTTCCTGTCGGCGGAGGGCGGCACACTTCCTCTCGGCGGCGGGTGCGTTCGGCGGAGGGCGGCACACTTCCTCTCGGCGGAGGTCAGCAGACTTCCTGTTGGCGGAGGGCGGCAGACTTCCTGTCGGCGGAGGGCGGCACACTTCCTGTCGGCGGAGGGCGGCACACTTCCTGTCGGCGGAGGGCGGCAAACTTCCTGTCGGCGGCGGAAGGCGGTCGGCGGAGGGCGGTCGGCGGAGGGCGGTCGGCGGAAGGCGGTTGGCGGAGGGCTGTCGGCGGAGGGCGGCAGACTTCGTGTCGGCGGAGGGCGGCAGACTTCGTGTCGGCGGAGGGCGGCAGACTTCGTGTCGGCGGAGGGCGGCAGACTTCGTGTCGGCGGAGGGCGGCAGACTTCGTGTCGGCGGAGGGCGGCAGACTTCCTGTCGGCGGAGGGCGGCAGACATCCTGTCGGCGGAGGGTGGCAGACTTCGTGTCGGCCGAGGGCGGCAGACTTCCTGTCGGCGGAGGGCGGCAGACTTCCTGTCGGCGGAGGGCGGCAGACTTCCTGTCGGCGGAGGGCGGCAGACTTCCTGTCGGCGGAGGGCGGCAGACTTACTGTCGGCGGAGGGCGGCAGACTTCCTGTCGGCGGAGGGCGGCAGACTTCCTGTCGGCGGAGGGCGGCAGACTTCCTGTCGGCGGAGGGCGGCAGACTTCCTGTCGGCGGAGGGCGGCAGACTTCCTGTCGGCGGAGGGCGGCAGACTTCTTGTCGGCGGATGGCGGCAGACTTCCTGTCGTCGCAGGGCGGCAGACATCCTGTCGTCGCAGGGCGGCAGACATCCTGTCGGCGAGGGCGGCAGACATCCTGTCGGCGGAGGGTGGCAGACTTCGTGTCGGCGGAGGGCGGCAGACTTCGTGTCGGCGGAGGACGGCAGACTTCCTGTCGGCGGAGGGCGGCAGACTTCCTGTCGGCGGAGGGCGGCAGACTTCCTGTCGGCGGAGGGCGGCAGACTTCCTGTCGGCGGAGGGCGGCAGTCTTCCAGTCGGCGGAGCGCGGCAGACTTTCTGTCGGCGGAGGCAGCAGACATCTTGTCGGCGGAGGGCGGCAGACTTCTTGTCGGCGGAGGGCGGCAGACTTCTTGTCGGCGGAGGGCGGCAAACTTCCTGTCGGCGGAGGGCGGCAGACTTCCTGTCGGCGGCGGAGGGCGGCAGACTTCCTGTCGGCGGCGGAGGGCGGCAGACTTCCTGTCGGCGGCGGAGGGCGGAAGACTTCCTGTCGGCGGAGGGCGGAAGACTTCCTGTCGGCGGAGGGCGGCAGACTTCCTGTCGGCGGAGGGCGGCAGACTTCCTGTCGGCGGAGGGCGGCAGACTTCCTGTCGGCGGAGGGCGGCAGACTTCCTGTCGGCGGAGGGCGGCAGACTTCTTGTCGGCGGAGGGCGGCAGACTTATTGTCGGCGGAGGGCGGCAGACTTATTGTCGGCGGCGGAGGGCGGCAGACTTCTTGTCGGCGGCGGAGGGCGGCAGACTTCCTGTCGGCGGCGGAGGGCGGCAGACTGTTGTGGCGGCGGAGGGCGGCAGACTGTTGTGGCGGCGGAGGGCGGCAGACTGTTGTGGCGGCGGAGGGCGGCAGACTTCCTGTCGGCGGAGGACGGCAGACTTCCTGTCGGCGGAGGACGGCAGACTTCCTGTTGGCGGAGGGCGGCAGACTTCCTGTCGGCGGAGGGCGGCAGGCTTTGTGTCGGCGGAGGGCGGCAAACTTCCTGTCGGCGGCGGAAGGCGGTCGGCGGAGGGCGGTCGGCGGAAGGCGGTTGGCAGACTTCCTCTCGGCGGAGGCGGCAGACTTCTTGTCGGCGGAGGGCGGCAGACTTCTTGTCGGCGGAGGGCGGCAGACTTCTTGTCGGCGGAGGGCGGCAGACTTCGTGTCGGCGGAGGGCGGCAGACTTCGTGTCGGCGGAGGGCGGCAGACTTCGTGTCGGCGGAGGGCGGCAGACTTCCTGTCGGCGGAGGGCGGCAGACTTCTTGTCGGCGGAGGGCGGCAGACTTCTTGTCGGCGGAGGGCGGCAGACTTCTTGTCGGCGGAGGGCGGAAGACTTCTTGTCGGCGGAGGGCGGAAGACTTCTTGTCGGCGGAGGGCGGAAGACTTCTTGTCTGCGGAGGGCGGCAGACTTCTTGTCTGCGGATGGCGGCAGACTTCTTGTCGGCGGAGGGCGGCAGACTTCTTGTCGGCGGAGGGCGGCAGACTTCTTGTCGGCGGAGGGCGGCAGACTTCTTGTCGGCGGAGGGCGGCAGACTTTCTGTCGGCGGAGGGCGGCAGACATCCTGTCGGCGGAGGGCGGCAGACATCCTATCGGCGGAGGGTGGCAGACTTCGTGTCGGCGGAGGGCGGCAGACTTCGTGTCGGCGGAGGACGGCAGACTTCGTGTCGGCGGAGGGCGGCAGACTTCCTGTCGGCGGAGGGCGGCAGACTTCCTGTCGGCGGAGGGCGGAAGACTTCCTGTCGGCGGAGGGCGGAAGACTTCTTGTCGGCGGAGGGCGGCAGACTTCTTGTCGGCGGAGGGCGGCAAACTTCCTGTCGGCGGAGGGCGGCAGACTCTCTGTCGGCGGAGGGCGGCAGACTCTCTGTCGGCGGAGGGCGGCAGACTCTCTGTCGGCGGAGGGCGGCAGACTCTCTGTCGGCGGAGGAGGGCGGCAGACTTCCTGTCGGCGGCGGAGGGCGGCAGACTTCGTGTCGGCGGAGGGCGGCAGACTTCGTGTCGGCGGAGGACGGCAGACTTCGTGTCGGCGGAGGGCGGCAGACTTCCAGTCGGCGGAGGGCGGCAGTCTTCCAGTCGGCGGAGGGCGGCAGTCTTCCAGTCGGCGGAGGGCGGCAGTCTTCCAGTCGGCGGAGGGCGGCAGACTTCCTCTCGGCGGAGGCGGCAGACTTCTTGTCGGCGGAGGGCGGCAGACTTCTTGTCGGCGGAGGGCGGCAGACTTCTTGTCGGCGGAGGGCGGCAGACTTCTTGTCGGCGGAGGGCGGCAGACTTCTTGTCGGCGGATGGCGGCAGACTTCTTGTCGGCGGAGGGCGGCAGACATCCTGTCGGCGAGGGCGGCAGACATCCTGTCGGCGGAGGCGGCAGACATCCTGTCGGCGGAGGCGGCAGACGTCTTGTCGGCGGAGGCGGCAGACGTCTTGTCGGCGGAGGGCGGCAGACTTCTTGTCGGCGGAGGGCGGCAGACTTCCTGTCGGCGGAGGGCGGCAGACTTCCTGTCGGCGGAGGGCGGCAGACTTCCTGTCGGCGGAGGGCGGCAGACTTCCTGTCGGCGGAGGGCGGCAGACTTCCTGTCGGCGGAGGGCGGCAGACTTCCTGTCGGCGGAGGGCGGAAGACTTCCTGTCGGCGGAGGGCGGAAGACTTCCTGTCGGCGGAGGGCGGCAGACTTCCTGTCGGCGGAGGGCGGCAGACTTCTTGTCGGCGGAGGGCGGCAGACTTCTTGTCGGCGGATGGCGGCAGACTTCGTGTCGGCGGATGGCGGCAGACTTCGTGTCGGCGAGGGCGGCAGACATCCTGTCGGCGAGGGCGGCAGACATCCTGTCGGCGGAGGGCGGCAGACTTCGTGTCGGCGGAGGGCGGCAGACTTCGTGTCGGCGGAGGGCGGCAGACTTCCTGTCGGCGGAGGGCGGCAGACTTCCTGTCGGCGGAGGGTGGCAGACTTCCTGTCGGCGGAGGGCGGCAGACTTCCTGTCGGCGGAGGGCGGCAGACTTCCTGTCGGCGGAGGGCGGAAGACTTCCTGTCGGCGGAGGGCGGCAGACTTCCTGTCGGCGGAGGGCGGCAGACTTCTTGTCGGCGGAGGGCGGCAGACTTCTTGTCGGCGGATGGCGGCAGACTTCGTGTCGGCGGATGGCGGCAGACTTCTTGTCGTCGCAGGGCGGCAGACATCCTGTCGGCGGATGGCGGCAGACATCCTGTCGGCGAGGGCGGCAGACATCCTGTCGGCGAGGGCGGCAGACATCCTGTCGGCGAGGGCGGCAGACTTCGTGTCGGCGGAGGGTGGCAGACTTCGTGTCGGCGGAGGGCGGCAGACTTCGTGTCGGCGGAGGGCGGCAGACTTCCTGTCGGCGGAGGGCGGCAGACTTCCTGTCGGCGGAGGGCGGCATTCTTCCAGTCGGCGGAGGGCGGCAGACTTCCTGTCGGCGGAGGCGGCAGACGTCTTGTCGGCGGAGGCGGCAGACGTCTTGTCGGCGGAGGGCGGCAGACTTCCTGTCGGCGGAGGGCGGCAGACTTCCTGTCGGCGGAGGGCGGCAGACTTCTTGTCGGCGGAGGGCGGCAGACTTCTTGTCGGCGGAGGGCGGCAAACTTCCTGTCGGCGGAGGGCGGTCGGCGGAGGGCGGCACACTTCCTGTCGGCGTCGGATGGCGGTCGGCGCAGGGCGGTCGGCGGAGGGCGGCACACTTTCTGTCGGCGGAGGGCGGCAGACTTCGTTTCGGCGGAGGGCGGCACACTTCCTGTCGGCGGCGGAGGGTGGTCGGCGGAGGGGTCGGCGGAGGGCGGCAGACTTCCTGTCGTTGGAGGGCGGCAGACTTCCTGTCGTCGGAGGGCGGCAGACTTTCTGTCGGCGGATGGCGGCAGACATCCTGTCGGCGAGGGCGGCAGACATCCTGTCGGCGAGGGCGGCAGACTTTCTGTCGGCGGAGGGCGGCAGACTTCCTGTCGGCGGAGGGCGGCAGACTTCCTGTCGGCGGAGGGCGGCACACTTCCTCTCGGCGGCGGGTGCGTTCGGCGGAGGGCGGCACACTTCCTCTCGGCGGAGGTCAGCAGACTTCCTGTTGGCGGAGGGCGGCAGACTTCCTGTCGGCGGAGGGCGGCAGACTTCCTGTCGGCGGAGGGCGGCACACTTCCTGTCGGCGGAGGGCGGCACACTTCCTGTCGGCGGCGGAGGGCGGTCGGCGGAGGGCGGCACACTTCCCGTCGTCGGAGGGCGGCACACTTCCTGTCGGCGGCGGAGGGCGGTCGGCGGAGGGCGGCAGACTTCGTGTCGGCGGAGGGCGGCAGACTTCGTGTCGGCGGAGGGCGGCAGACTTCGTGTCGGCGGAGGGCGGCAGACTTCGTGTCGGCGGAGGGCGGCAGACTTCGTGTCGGCGGAGGGCGGCAGACTTCCTGTCGGCGGAGGGCGGCAGACTTCCTGTCGGCGGAGGGCGGCAGACTTCCTGTCGGCGGAGGGCGGCAGACTTCCTGTCGGCGGAGGGCGGAAGACTTCTTGTCGGCGGAGGGCGGCAGACTTCTTGTCGGCGGAGGGCGGCAGACTTCTTGTCGGCGGAGGGCGGAAGACTTCTTGTCGGCGGAGGACGGCAGACTTCCTGTTGGCGGAGGGCGGCAGACTTCCTGTCGGCGGAGGGCGGCAGGCTTTGTGTCGGCGGAGGGCGGCAAACTTCCTGTCGGCGGCGGAAGGCGGTCGGCGGAGGGCGGTCGGCGGAGGGCGGTCGGCGGAAGGCGGTTGGCGGAGGGCTGTCGGCGGAGGGCGGCAGACTTCGTGTCGGCGGAGGGCGGCAGACTTCGTGTCGGCGGAGGGCGGCAGACTTCGTGTCGGCGGAGGGCGGCAGACTTCGTGTCGGCGGAGGGCGGCAGACTTCGTGTCGGCGGAGGGCGGCAGACTTCCTGTCGGCGAGGGCGGCAGACTTCGTGTCGGCCGAGGGTGGCAGACTTCGTGTCGGCCGAGGGCGGCAGACTTCTTGTCGGCGGAGGGCGGCAGACTTCTTGTCGGCGGAGGGCGGCAGACATCCTGTCGGCGAGGGCGGCAGACATCCTGTCGGCGGAGGCGGCAGACGTCTTGTCGGCGGAGGCGGCAGACGTCTTGTCGGCGGAGGCGGCAGACGTCTTGTCGGCGGAGGGCGGCAGACTTCCTGTCGGCGGAGGGCGGCAGACTTCCTGTCGGCGGAGGGCGGCAGACTTCCTGTCGGCGGAGGGCGGCAGACTTCCTGTCGGCGGAGGGCGGAAGACTTCTTGTCGGCGGAGGGCGGAAGACTTCTTGTCGGCGGAGGGCGGCCGACTTCTTGTCGGCGGAGGGCGGCAAACTTCCTGTCGGCGGCGGAGGGCGGCAGACTTCCTGTCGGCGGCGGAGGGCGGCAGACTTCCTGTCGGCGGCGGAGGGCGGCAGACTTCCTGTCGGCGGCGGAGGGCGGCAGACTTCCTGTCGGCGGAGGGCGGCATTCTTCCAGTCGGCGGAGGCGGCAGACGTCTTGTCGGCGGAGGGCGGCAGACTTCCTGTCGGCGGAGGGCGGCAGACTTCCTGTCGGCGGAGGGCGGCAGACTTCTTGTCGGCGGAGGGCGGCAAACTTCCTGTCGGCGGAGGGCGGTCGGCGGAGGGCGGCACACTTCCTGTCGGCGTCGGATGGCGGTCGGCGCAGGGCGGTCGGCGGAGGGCGGCACACTTCCTGTCGGCGGAGGGCGGCAGACTTCCTTTCGGCGGAGGGCGGCACACTTCCTGTCGGCGGCGGAGGGTGGTCGGCGGAGGGGTCGGCGGAGGGCGGCAGACTTCCTGTCGTCGGAGGGCGGCAGACTTTCTGTCGGCGGATGGCGGCAGACATCCTGTCGGCGAGGGCGGCAGACATCCTGTCGGCGAGGGCGGCAGACTTTCTGTCGGCGGACGGCGGCAGACATCCTGTCGGCGAGGGCGGCAGACTTCCTGTCGGCGGTGGAGGGGGGTCGGCGGAGGGCGGCAGACTTCCTGTCGGCGGAGGGCGGCAGACTTCCTGTCGGCGGAGGGTGGCAGACTTCCTGTCGGCGGAGGGCGGCAGACTTCTTGTCGGCGGAGGGCGGCAGACTTCTTGTCGGCGGAGGGCGGCAGACTTCTTGTCGGCGGATGGCGGCAGACTTCTTGTCGGCGGATGGCGGCAGACTTCTTGTCGGCGGAGGGCGGCAGACTTCTTGTCGGCGGAGGGCGGCAGACTTCTTGTCGGCGGAGGGCGGCAGACTTCCTGTCGGCGGAGGGCGGCAGACTTCTTGTCGGCGGAGGGCGGCAGACTTCTTGTCGGCGGAGGGCGGAAGACTTCTTGTCGGCGGAGGGCGGCAGACTTCTTGTCGGCGGAGGGCGGCCGACTTCTTGTCGGCGGAGGGCGGCAGACTTCCTGTCGGCGGAGGGCGGCAGACTTCCTGTCGGCGGCGGAGGGCGGCAGACTTCCTGTCGGCGGCGGAGGGCGGCAGACTTCCTGTCGGCGGCGGAGGGCGGCAGACTTCCTGTCGGCGGCGGAGGGCGGCAGACTTCCTGTCGGCGGCGGAGGGCGGCAGACTTCCTGTCGGCGGCGGAGGGCGGCAGACTTCCTGTCGGCGGCGGAGGGCGGCAGACTTCCTGTCGGCGGCGGAGGGCGGCAGACTTCCTGTCGGCGGCGGTGGGCGGCAGACTGTTGTGGCGGCGGAGGGCGGCAGACTGTTGTGGCGGCGGAGGGCGGCAGACGGTTGTGGCGGCGGAGGGCGGCAGACTTCCTGTTGGCGGAGGACGGCAGACTTCCTGTTGGCGGAGGACGGCAGACTTCCTGTTGGCGGAGGACGGCAGACTTCCTGTTGGCGGAGGACGGCAGACTTCCTGTCGGCGGAGGACGGCAGACTTCCTGTCGGCGGAGGGCGGCAGGCTTCGTGTCGGCGGAGGGCGGCAGGCTTCGTGTCGGCGGAGGGCGGCACACTTCCTGTCGGCGGCGGAAGGCGGTCGGCGGAGGGCGGTCGGCGGAAGGCGGTTGGCGGAGGGCTGTCGGCGGAGGGCGGCAGACTTCCTGTCGGCGGAGGGCGGCAGACTTCGTGTCGGCGGAGGGCGGCAGACTTCGTGTCGGCGGAGGGCGGCAGACTTCGTGTCGGCGGAGGGCGGCAGACTTCGTGTCGGCGGAGGGCGGCAGACTTCGTGTCGGCGGAGGGCGGCAGACATCGTGTCGGCGGAGGGCGGCAGACATCGTGTCGGCGGAGGGCGGCAGACTTCGTGTCGGCGGAGGACGGCAGACTTTCTGTCGGCGGAGGGCGGCAGACTTCCTGTCGGCGGAGGGCGGCAGACTTCCTGTCGGCGGAGGCGGCAGACTTCCTGTCGGCGGAGGCGGCAGACTTCTTGTCGGCGGAGGGCGGCAGACTTCCTGTCGGCGGAGGGTGGCAGACTTCCTGTCGGCGGAGGGCGGCAGACTTCCTGTCGGCGGAGGGCGGCAGACTTCCTGTCGGCGGAGGGCGGAAGACTTCCTGTCGGCGGAGGGCGGCAGTCTTCCTGTCGGCGGAGGGCGGCAGACTTCCTGTCGGCGGAGGGCGGCAGACTTCCTGTCGGCGGAGGGCGGAAGACTTCCTGTCGGCGGAGGGCGGAAGACTTCTTGTCGGCGGAGGGCGGAAGACTTCTTGTCGGCGGAGGGCGGAAGACTTCTTGTCGGCGGATGGCGGCAGACTTCTTGTCTGCGGATGGCGGCAGACTTCTTGTCGGCGGATGGCGGCAGACTTCCTGTCGTCGGAGGGCGGCAGACTTCTTGTCGGCGGAGGGCGGCAGACTTCTTGTCGGCGGAGGGCGGCAGACTTCTTGTCGGCGGAGGGCGGCAGACTTCGTGTCGGCGGAGGGCGGCAGACTTCCAGTCGGCGGAGGACGGCAGTCTTCCAGTCGGCGGAGGGCGGCAGACTTCCAGTCGGCGGAGCGCGGCAGACTTCCTCTCGGCGGAGGCGGCAGACTTCTTGTGGGCGGAGGGCGGCAGACTTCCTGTCGGCGGATGGCGGCAGACATCCTGTCGGCGAGGGCGGCAGACATCCTGTCGGCGGAGGGCGGCAGACATCCTGTCGGCGGAGGGCGGCAGACTTCGTGTCGGCGGAGGACGGCAGACTTCGTGTCGGCGGAGGGCGGCAGACTTCCTGTCGGCGGAGGGCGGCAGACTTCCTGTCGGCGGAGGGCGGCAGACTTCCTGTCGGCGGCGGAGGGCGGCAGACTTCCTGTCGGCGGCGGAGGGCGGCAGACTTCCTGTCGGCGGCGGAGGGCGGCAGACTTCCTGTCGGCGGCGGAGGGCGGCAGACTTCCTGTCGGCGGCGGAGGGCGGCAGACTTCCTGTCGGCGGCGGAGGGCGGCAGACTTCCTGTCGGCGGCGGAGGGCGGCAGACTTCCTGTCGGCGGCGGTGGGCGGCAGACTGTTGTGGCGGCGGAGGGCGGCAGACTGTTGTGGCGGCGGAGGGCGGCAGACGGTTGTGGCGGCGGAGGGCGGCAGACTTCCTGTTGGCGGAGGACGGCAGACTTCCTGTTGGCGGAGGACGGCAGACTTCCTGTTGGCGGAGGACGGCAGACTTCCTGTTGGCGGAGGACGGCAGACTTCCTGTCGGCGGAGGACGGCAGACTTCCTGTCGGCGGAGGGCGGCAGGCTTCGTGTCGGCGGAGGGCGGCAGGCTTCGTGTCGGCGGAGGGCGGCACACTTCCTGTCGGCGGCGGAAGGCGGTCGGCGGAGGGCGGTCGGCGGAAGGCGGTTGGCGGAGGGCTGTCGGCGGAGGGCGGCAGACTTCCTGTCGGCGGAGGGCGGCAGACTTCGTGTCGGCGGAGGGCGGCAGACTTCGTGTCGGCGGAGGGCGGCAGACTTCGTGTCGGCGGAGGGCGGCAGACTTCGTGTCGGCGGAGGGCGGCAGACTTCGTGTCGGCGGAGGGCGGCAGACATCGTGTCGGCGGAGGGCGGCAGACATCGTGTCGGCGGAGGGCGGCAGACTTCGTGTCGGCGGAGGACGGCAGACTTTCTGTCGGCGGAGGGCGGCAGACTTCCTGTCGGCGGAGGGCGGCAGACTTCCTGTCGGCGGAGGCGGCAGACTTCCTGTCGGCGGAGGCGGCAGACTTCTTGTCGGCGGAGGGCGGCAGACTTCCTGTCGGCGGAGGGTGGCAGACTTCCTGTCGGCGGAGGGCGGCAGACTTCCTGTCGGCGGAGGGCGGCAGACTTCCTGTCGGCGGAGGGCGGAAGACTTCCTGTCGGCGGAGGGCGGCAGTCTTCCTGTCGGCGGAGGGCGGCAGACTTCCTGTCGGCGGAGGGCGGCAGACTTCCTGTCGGCGGAGGGCGGAAGACTTCCTGTCGGCGGAGGGCGGAAGACTTCTTGTCGGCGGAGGGCGGAAGACTTCTTGTCGGCGGAGGGCGGAAGACTTCTTGTCGGCGGATGGCGGCAGACTTCTTGTCTGCGGATGGCGGCAGACTTCTTGTCGGCGGATGGCGGCAGACTTCCTGTCGTCGGAGGGCGGCAGACTTCTTGTCGGCGGAGGGCGGCAGACTTCTTGTCGGCGGAGGGCGGCAGACTTCTTGTCGGCGGAGGGCGGCAGACTTCGTGTCGGCGGAGGGCGGCAGACTTCCAGTCGGCGGAGGACGGCAGTCTTCCAGTCGGCGGAGGGCGGCAGACTTCCAGTCGGCGGAGCGCGGCAGACTTCCTCTCGGCGGAGGCGGCAGACTTCTTGTGGGCGGAGGGCGGCAGACTTCCTGTCGGCGGATGGCGGCAGACATCCTGTCGGCGAGGGCGGCAGACATCCTGTCGGCGGAGGGCGGCAGACATCCTGTCGGCGGAGGGCGGCAGACTTCGTGTCGGCGGAGGACGGCAGACTTCGTGTCGGCGGAGGGCGGCAGACTTCCTGTCGGCGGAGGGCGGCAGACTTCCTGTCGGCGGAGGGCGGCAGACTTCCTGTCGGCGGAGGGCGGCAGACTTCCTGTCGGCGGAGGCAGCAGACTTCCTGTCGGCGGAGGGCGGCAGACTTCTTGTCGGCGGAGGGCGGCAGACTTCTTGTCGGCGGAGGGCGGCAAATTTCCTGTCGGCGGCGGAGGGCGGCAGACTTCCTGTCGGCGGCGGAGGGCGGCAGACTTCCTGTCGGCGGCGGAGGGCGGCAGACTTCTTGTCGGCGGCGGAGGGCGGCAGACTTCCTGTCGGCGGCGGAGGGCGGCGAGGGCGGCAGACATCCTGTCGGCGAGGGCGGCAGACTTTCTGTCGGCGGACGGCGGCAGACATCCTGTCGGCGAGGGCGGCAGACTTCCTGTCGGCGGTGGAGGGCGGTCGGCGGAGGGCGGCAGACTTCCTGTCGGCGGAGGGCGGCAGACTTCCTGTCGGCGGAGGGTGGCAGACTTCCTGTCGGCGGAGGGCGGCAGACTTCCTGTCGGCTGAGCGCGGCAGACTTCCTGTCGGCGGAGGGCGGCAGACTTCCTGTCGGCGGAGGGCGGCAGACTTCCTGTCGGCGGAGGGCGGCAGACTTCCTGTCGGTGGAGGGCGGCAGACTTCCTGTCGGTGGAGGGCGGCAGACTTCCTGTCGGCGGAGGGCGGCACACTTCCTCTCGGCGGCGGGTGCGTTCGGCGGAGGGCGGCACACTTCCTCTCGGCGGAGGTCAGCAGACTTCCTGTTGGCGGAGGGCGGCAGACTTCCTGTCGGCGGAGGGCGGCACACTTCCTGTCGGCGGAGGGCGGCACACTTCCTGTCGGCGGAGGGCGGCAAACTTCCTGTCGGCGGCGGAAGGCGGTCGGCGGAGGGCGGTCGGCGGAGGGCGGTCGGCGGAAGGCGGTTGGCGGAGGGCTGTCGGCGGAGGGCGGCAGACTTCCTGTCGGCGGAGGGCGGCAGACTTCCTGTTGGCGGAGGACGGCAGACTTCCTGTTGGCGGAGGGCGGCAGACTTCCTGTCGGCGGAGGGCGGCAGGCTTTGTGTCGGCGGAGGGCGGCAAACTTCCTGTCGGCGGCGGAAGGCGGTCGGCGGAGGGCGGTCGGCGGAGGGCGGTCGGCGGAGGGCGGTCGGCGGAAGGCGGTTGGCGGAGGGCTGTCGGCGGAGGGCGGCAGACTTCGTGTCGGCGGAGGGCGGCAGACTTCCTGTCGGCGAGGGCGGCAGACTTCGTGTCGGCCGAGGGTGGCAGACTTCGTGTCGGCCGAGGGCGGCAGACTTCTTGTCGGCGGAGGGCGGCAGACTTCTTGTCGGCGGAGGGCGGCAGACATCCTGTCGGCGAGGGCGGCAGACATCCTGTCGGCGAGGGCGGCAGACATCCTGTCGGCGGAGGCGGCAGACGTCTTGTCGGCGGAGGCGGCAGACGTCTTGTCGGCGGAGGGCGGCAGACTTCCTGTCGGCGGAGGGCGGCAGACTTCCTGTCGGCGGAGGGCGGCAGACTTCCTGTCGGCGGAGGGCGGCAGACTTCCTGTCGGCGGAGGGCGGCAGACTTCCTGTCGGCGGAGGGCGGAAGACTTCTTGTCGGCGGAGGGCGGAAGACTTCTTGTCGGCGGAGGGCGGCCGACTTCTTGTCGGCGGAGGGCGGCAAACTTCCTGTCGGCGGCGGAGGGCGGCAGACTTCCTGTCGGCGGCGGAGGGCGGCAGACTTCCTGTCGGCGGCGGAGGGCGGCAGACTTCCTGTCGGCGGCGGAGGGCGGCAGACTTCCTGTCGGCGGAGGGCGGCATTCTTCCAGTCGGCGGAGGCGGCAGACGTCTTGTCGGCGGAGGCGGCAGACTTCCTGTCGGCGGAGGGCGGCAGACTTCCTGTCGGCGGAGGGCGGCAGACTTCTTGTCGGCGGAGGGCGGCAAACTTCCTGTCGGCGGAGGGCGGTCGGCGGAGGGCGGCACACTTCCTGTCGGCGTCGGATGGCGGTCGGCGCAGGGCGGTCGGCGGAGGGCGGCACACTTCCTGTCGGCGGAGGGCGGCAGACTTCCTTTCGGCGGAGGGCGGCACACTTCCTGTCGGCGGCGGAGGGTGGTCGGCGGAGGGGTCGGCGGAGGGCGGCAGACTTCCTGTCGTCGGAGGGCGGCAGACTTTCTGTCGGCGGATGGCGGCAGACATCCTGTCGGCGAGGGCGGCAGACATCCTGTCGGCGAGGGCGGCAGACTTTCTGTCGGCGGACGGCGGCAGACATCCTGTCGGCGAGGGCGGCAGACTTCCTGTCGGCGGAGGGCGGCAGACTTCCTGTCGGCGGAGGGTGGCAGACTTCCTGTCGGCGGAGGGCGGCAGACTTCCTGTCGGCTGAGCGCGGCAGACTTCCTGTCGGCGGAGGGCGGCAGACTTCCTGTCGGCGGAGGGCGGCAGACTTCCTGTCGGCGGAGGGCGGCAGACTTCCTGTCGGTGGAGGGCGGCAGACTTCCTGTCGGTGGAGGGCGGCAGACTTCCTGTCGGCGGATGGCGGCAGACATCCTGTCGGCGAGGGCGGCAGACATCCTGTCGGCGAGGGCGGCAGACATCCTGTCGGCGAGGGCGGCAGACTTCGTGTCGGCGGAGGGTGGCAGACTTCGTGTCGGCGGAGGGCGGCAGACTTCGTGTCGGCGGAGGGCGGCAGACTTCCTGTCGGCGGAGGGCGGCAGACTTCCTGTCGGCGGAGGGCGGCATTCTTCCAGTCGGCGGAGGGCGGCAGACTTCCTGTCGGCGGAGGCGGCAGACGTCTTGTCGGCGGAGGCGGCAGACGTCTTGTCGGCGGAGGGCGGCAGACTTCCTGTCGGCGGAGGGCGGCAGACTTCCTGTCGGCGGAGGGCGGCAGACTTCTTGTCGGCGGAGGGCGGCAGACTTCTTGTCGGCGGAGGGCGGCAAACTTCCTGTCGGCGGAGGGCGGTCGGCGGAGGGCGGCACACTTCCTGTCGGCGTCGGATGGCGGTCGGCGCAGGGCGGTCGGCGGAGGGCGGCACACTTTCTGTCGGCGGAGGGCGGCAGACTTCGTTTCGGCGGAGGGTGGCACACTTCCTGTCGGCGGCGGAGGGTGGTCGGCGGAGGGGTCGGCGGAGGGCGGCAGACTTCCTGTCGTTGGAGGGCGGCAGACTTCCTGTCGTCGGAGGGCGGCAGACTTTCTGTCGGCGGATGGCGGCAGACATCCTGTCGGCGAGGGCGGCAGACTTTCTGTCGGCGGAGGGCGGCAGACTTCCTGTCGGCGGAGGGCGGCAGACTTCCTGTCGGCGGAGGGCGGCACACTTCCTCTCGGCGGCGGGTGCGTTCGGCGGAGGGCGGCACACTTCCTCTCGGCGGAGGTCAGCAGACTTCCTGTTGGCGGAGGGCGGCAGACTTCCTGTCGGCGGAGGGCGGCAGACTTCCTGTCGGCGGAGGGCGGCACACTTCCTGTCGGCGGAGGGCGGCACACTTCCTGTCGGCGGCGGAGGGCGGTCGGCGGAGGGCGGCACACTTCCCGTCGTCGGAGGGCGGCACACTTCCTGTCGGCGGCGGAGGGCGGTCGGCGGAGGGCGGCAGACTTCGTGTCGGCGGAGGGCGGCAGACTTCGTGTCGGCGGAGGGCGGCAGACTTCGTGTCGGCGGAGGGCGGCAGACTTCGTGTCGGCGGAGGGCGGCAGACTTCGTGTCGGCGGAGGGCGGCAGACTTCCTGTCGGCGGAGGGCGGCAGACTTCCTGTCGGCGGAGGGCGGCAGACTTCCTGTCGGCGGAGGGCGGCAGACTTCCTGTCGGCGGAGGGCGGAAGACTTCTTGTCGGCGGAGGGCGGCAGACTTCTTGTCGGCGGAGGGCGGCAGACTTCTTGTCGGCGGAGGGCGGAAGACTTCTTGTCGGCGGAGGACGGCAGACTTCCTGTTGGCGGAGGGCGGCAGACTTCCTGTCGGCGGAGGGCGGCAGGCTTTGTGTCGGCGGAGGGCGGCAAACTTCCTGTCGGCGGCGGAAGGCGGTCGGCGGAGGGCGGTCGGCGGAGGGCGGTCGGCGGAAGGCGGTTGGCGGAGGGCTGTCGGCGGAGGGCGGCAGACTTCGTGTCGGCGGAGGGCGGCAGACTTCGTGTCGGCGGAGGGCGGCAGACTTCGTGTCGGCGGAGGGCGGCAGACTTCGTGTCGGCGGAGGGCGGCAGACTTCGTGTCGGCGGAGGGCGGCAGACTTCCTGTCGGCGAGGGCGGCAGACTTCGTGTCGGCCGAGGGTGGCAGACTTCGTGTCGGCCGAGGGCGGCAGACTTCTTGTCGGCGGAGGGCGGCAGACTTCTTGTCGGCGGAGGGCGGCAGACATCCTGTCGGCGAGGGCGGCAGACATCCTGTCGGCGGAGGCGGCAGACGTCTTGTCGGCGGAGGCGGCAGACGTCTTGTCGGCGGAGGCGGCAGACGTCTTGTCGGCGGAGGGCGGCAGACTTCCTGTCGGCGGAGGGCGGCAGACTTCCTGTCGGCGGAGGGCGGCAGACTTCCTGTCGGCGGAGGGCGGCAGACTTCCTGTCGGCGGAGGGCGGAAGACTTCTTGTCGGCGGAGGGCGGAAGACTTCTTGTCGGCGGAGGGCGGCCGACTTCTTGTCGGCGGAGGGCGGCAAACTTCCTGTCGGCGGCGGAGGGCGGCAGACTTCCTGTCGGCGGCGGAGGGCGGCAGACTTCCTGTCGGCGGCGGAGGGCGGCAGACTTCCTGTCGGCGGCGGAGGGCGGCAGACTTCCTGTCGGCGGAGGGCGGCATTCTTCCAGTCGGCGGAGGCGGCAGACGTCTTGTCGGCGGAGGGCGGCAGACTTCCTGTCGGCGGAGGGCGGCAGACTTCCTGTCGGCGGAGGGCGGCAGACTTCTTGTCGGCGGAGGGCGGCAAACTTCCTGTCGGCGGAGGGCGGTCGGCGGAGGGCGGCACACTTCCTGTCGGCGTCGGATGGCGGTCGGCGCAGGGCGGTCGGCGGAGGGCGGCACACTTCCTGTCGGCGGAGGGCGGCAGACTTCCTTTCGGCGGAGGGCGGCACACTTCCTGTCGGCGGCGGAGGGTGGTCGGCGGAGGGGTCGGCGGAGGGCGGCAGACTTCCTGTCGTCGGAGGGCGGCAGACTTTCTGTCGGCGGATGGCGGCAGACATCCTGTCGGCGAGGGCGGCAGACATCCTGTCGGCGAGGGCGGCAGACTTTCTGTCGGCGGACGGCGGCAGACATCCTGTCGGCGAGGGCGGCAGACTTCCTGTCGGCGGTGGAGGGGGGTCGGCGGAGGGCGGCAGACTTCCTGTCGGCGGAGGGCGGCAGACTTCCTGTCGGCGGAGGGTGGCAGACTTCCTGTCGGCGGAGGGCGGCAGACTTCTTGTCGGCGGAGGGCGGCAGACTTCTTGTCGGCGGAGGGCGGCAGACTTCTTGTCGGCGGATGGCGGCAGACTTCTTGTCGGCGGATGGCGGCAGACTTCTTGTCGGCGGAGGGCGGCAGACTTCTTGTCGGCGGAGGGCGGCAGACTTCTTGTCGGCGGAGGGCGGCAGACTTCCTGTCGGCGGAGGGCGGCAGACTTCTTGTCGGCGGAGGGCGGCAGACTTCTTGTCGGCGGAGGGCGGAAGACTTCTTGTCGGCGGAGGGCGGCAGACTTCTTGTCGGCGGAGGGCGGCCGACTTCTTGTCGGCGGAGGGCGGCAGACTTCCTGTCGGCGGAGGGCGGCAGACTTCCTGTCGGCGGCGGAGGGCGGCAGACTTCCTGTCGGCGGCGGAGGGCGGCAGACTTCCTGTCGGCGGCGGAGGGCGGCAGACTTCCTGTCGGCGGCGGAGGGCGGCAGACTTCCTGTCGGCGGCGGAGGGCGGCAGACTTCCTGTCGGCGGCGGAGGGCGGCAGACTTCCTGTCGGCGGCGGAGGGCGGCAGACTTCCTGTCGGCGGCGGAGGGCGGCAGACTTCCTGTCGGCGGCGGTGGGCGGCAGACTGTTGTGGCGGCGGAGGGCGGCAGACTGTTGTGGCGGCGGAGGGCGGCAGACGGTTGTGGCGGCGGAGGGCGGCAGACTTCCTGTTGGCGGAGGACGGCAGACTTCCTGTTGGCGGAGGACGGCAGACTTCCTGTTGGCGGAGGACGGCAGACTTCCTGTTGGCGGAGGACGGCAGACTTCCTGTCGGCGGAGGACGGCAGACTTCCTGTCGGCGGAGGGCGGCAGGCTTCGTGTCGGCGGAGGGCGGCAGGCTTCGTGTCGGCGGAGGGCGGCACACTTCCTGTCGGCGGCGGAAGGCGGTCGGCGGAGGGCGGTCGGCGGAAGGCGGTTGGCGGAGGGCTGTCGGCGGAGGGCGGCAGACTTCCTGTCGGCGGAGGGCGGCAGACTTCGTGTCGGCGGAGGGCGGCAGACTTCGTGTCGGCGGAGGGCGGCAGACTTCGTGTCGGCGGAGGGCGGCAGACTTCGTGTCGGCGGAGGGCGGCAGACTTCGTGTCGGCGGAGGGCGGCAGACATCGTGTCGGCGGAGGGCGGCAGACATCGTGTCGGCGGAGGGCGGCAGACTTCGTGTCGGCGGAGGACGGCAGACTTTCTGTCGGCGGAGGGCGGCAGACTTCCTGTCGGCGGAGGGCGGCAGACTTCCTGTCGGCGGAGGCGGCAGACTTCCTGTCGGCGGAGGCGGCAGACTTCTTGTCGGCGGAGGGCGGCAGACTTCCTGTCGGCGGAGGGTGGCAGACTTCCTGTCGGCGGAGGGCGGCAGACTTCCTGTCGGCGGAGGGCGGCAGACTTCCTGTCGGCGGAGGGCGGAAGACTTCCTGTCGGCGGAGGGCGGCAGTCTTCCTGTCGGCGGAGGGCGGCAGACTTCCTGTCGGCGGAGGGCGGCAGACTTCCTGTCGGCGGAGGGCGGAAGACTTCCTGTCGGCGGAGGGCGGAAGACTTCTTGTCGGCGGAGGGCGGAAGACTTCTTGTCGGCGGAGGGCGGAAGACTTCTTGTCGGCGGATGGCGGCAGACTTCTTGTCTGCGGATGGCGGCAGACTTCTTGTCGGCGGATGGCGGCAGACTTCCTGTCGTCGGAGGGCGGCAGACTTCTTGTCGGCGGAGGGCGGCAGACTTCTTGTCGGCGGAGGGCGGCAGACTTCTTGTCGGCGGAGGGCGGCAGACTTCGTGTCGGCGGAGGGCGGCAGACTTCCAGTCGGCGGAGGACGGCAGTCTTCCAGTCGGCGGAGGGCGGCAGACTTCCAGTCGGCGGAGCGCGGCAGACTTCCTCTCGGCGGAGGCGGCAGACTTCTTGTGGGCGGAGGGCGGCAGACTTCCTGTCGGCGGATGGCGGCAGACATCCTGTCGGCGAGGGCGGCAGACATCCTGTCGGCGGAGGGCGGCAGACATCCTGTCGGCGGAGGGCGGCAGACTTCGTGTCGGCGGAGGACGGCAGACTTCGTGTCGGCGGAGGGCGGCAGACTTCCTGTCGGCGGAGGGCGGCAGACTTCCTGTCGGCGGAGGGCGGCAGACTTCCTGTCGGCGGAGGGCGGCAGACTTCCTGTCGGCGGAGGCAGCAGACTTCCTGTCGGCGGAGGGCGGCAGACTTCTTGTCGGCGGAGGGCGGCAGACTTCTTGTCGGCGGAGGGCGGCAAATTTCCTGTCGGCGGCGGAGGGCGGCAGACTTCCTGTCGGCGGCGGAGGGCGGCAGACTTCCTGTCGGCGGCGGAGGGCGGCAGACTTCTTGTCGGCGGCGGAGGGCGGCAGACTTCCTGTCGGCGGCGGAGGGCGGCGAGGGCGGCAGACATCCTGTCGGCGAGGGCGGCAGACTTTCTGTCGGCGGACGGCGGCAGACATCCTGTCGGCGAGGGCGGCAGACTTCCTGTCGGCGGTGGAGGGCGGTCGGCGGAGGGCGGCAGACTTCCTGTCGGCGGAGGGCGGCAGACTTCCTGTCGGCGGAGGGTGGCAGACTTCCTGTCGGCGGAGGGCGGCAGACTTCCTGTCGGCTGAGCGCGGCAGACTTCCTGTCGGCGGAGGGCGGCAGACTTCCTGTCGGCGGAGGGCGGCAGACTTCCTGTCGGCGGAGGGCGGCAGACTTCCTGTCGGTGGAGGGCGGCAGACTTCCTGTCGGTGGAGGGCGGCAGACTTCCTGTCGGCGGAGGGCGGCACACTTCCTCTCGGCGGCGGGTGCGTTCGGCGGAGGGCGGCACACTTCCTCTCGGCGGAGGTCAGCAGACTTCCTGTTGGCGGAGGGCGGCAGACTTCCTGTCGGCGGAGGGCGGCACACTTCCTGTCGGCGGAGGGCGGCACACTTCCTGTCGGCGGAGGGCGGCAAACTTCCTGTCGGCGGCGGAAGGCGGTCGGCGGAGGGCGGTCGGCGGAGGGCGGTCGGCGGAAGGCGGTTGGCGGAGGGCTGTCGGCGGAGGGCGGCAGACTTCCTGTCGGCGGAGGGCGGCAGACTTCCTGTTGGCGGAGGACGGCAGACTTCCTGTTGGCGGAGGGCGGCAGACTTCCTGTCGGCGGAGGGCGGCAGGCTTTGTGTCGGCGGAGGGCGGCAAACTTCCTGTCGGCGGCGGAAGGCGGTCGGCGGAGGGCGGTCGGCGGAGGGCGGTCGGCGGAGGGCGGTCGGCGGAAGGCGGTTGGCGGAGGGCTGTCGGCGGAGGGCGGCAGACTTCGTGTCGGCGGAGGGCGGCAGACTTCCTGTCGGCGAGGGCGGCAGACTTCGTGTCGGCCGAGGGTGGCAGACTTCGTGTCGGCCGAGGGCGGCAGACTTCTTGTCGGCGGAGGGCGGCAGACTTCTTGTCGGCGGAGGGCGGCAGACATCCTGTCGGCGAGGGCGGCAGACATCCTGTCGGCGAGGGCGGCAGACATCCTGTCGGCGGAGGCGGCAGACGTCTTGTCGGCGGAGGCGGCAGACGTCTTGTCGGCGGAGGGCGGCAGACTTCCTGTCGGCGGAGGGCGGCAGACTTCCTGTCGGCGGAGGGCGGCAGACTTCCTGTCGGCGGAGGGCGGCAGACTTCCTGTCGGCGGAGGGCGGCAGACTTCCTGTCGGCGGAGGGCGGAAGACTTCTTGTCGGCGGAGGGCGGAAGACTTCTTGTCGGCGGAGGGCGGCCGACTTCTTGTCGGCGGAGGGCGGCAAACTTCCTGTCGGCGGCGGAGGGCGGCAGACTTCCTGTCGGCGGCGGAGGGCGGCAGACTTCCTGTCGGCGGCGGAGGGCGGCAGACTTCCTGTCGGCGGCGGAGGGCGGCAGACTTCCTGTCGGCGGAGGGCGGCATTCTTCCAGTCGGCGGAGGCGGCAGACGTCTTGTCGGCGGAGGCGGCAGACTTCCTGTCGGCGGAGGGCGGCAGACTTCCTGTCGGCGGAGGGCGGCAGACTTCTTGTCGGCGGAGGGCGGCAAACTTCCTGTCGGCGGAGGGCGGTCGGCGGAGGGCGGCACACTTCCTGTCGGCGTCGGATGGCGGTCGGCGCAGGGCGGTCGGCGGAGGGCGGCACACTTCCTGTCGGCGGAGGGCGGCAGACTTCCTTTCGGCGGAGGGCGGCACACTTCCTGTCGGCGGCGGAGGGTGGTCGGCGGAGGGGTCGGCGGAGGGCGGCAGACTTCCTGTCGTCGGAGGGCGGCAGACTTTCTGTCGGCGGATGGCGGCAGACATCCTGTCGGCGAGGGCGGCAGACATCCTGTCGGCGAGGGCGGCAGACTTTCTGTCGGCGGACGGCGGCAGACATCCTGTCGGCGAGGGCGGCAGACTTCCTGTCGGCGGAGGGCGGCAGACTTCCTGTCGGCGGAGGGTGGCAGACTTCCTGTCGGCGGAGGGCGGCAGACTTCCTGTCGGCTGAGCGCGGCAGACTTCCTGTCGGCGGAGGGCGGCAGACTTCCTGTCGGCGGAGGGCGGCAGACTTCCTGTCGGCGGAGGGCGGCAGACTTCCTGTCGGTGGAGGGCGGCAGACTTCCTGTCGGTGGAGGGCGGCAGACTTCCTGTCGGCGGAGGGCGGCACACTTCCTCTCGGCGGCGGGTGCGTTCGGCGGAGGGCGGCACACTTCCTCTCGGCGGAGGTCAGCAGACTTCCTGTTGGCGGAGGGCGGCAGACTTCCTGTCGGCGGAGGGCGGCACACTTCCTGTCGGCGGAGGGCGGCACACTTCCTGTCGGCGGAGGGCGGCAAACTTCCTGTCGGCGGCGGAAGGCGGTCGGCGGAGGGCGGTCGGCGGAGGGCGGTCGGCGGAAGGCGGTTGGCGGAGGGCTGTCGGCGGAGGGCGGCAGACTTCCTGTCGGCGGAGGGCGGCAGACTTCGTGTCGGCGGAGGGCGGCAGACTTCGTGTCGGCGGAGGGCGGCAGACTTCGTGTCGGCGGAGGGCGGCAGACTTCGTGTCGGCGGAGGGCGGCAGACTTCGTGTCGGCGGAGGGCGGCAGACTTCCTGTCGGCGGAGGGCGGCAGACTTCCTGTCGGCGGAGGGCGGCAGACATCCTGTCGGCGGAGGGTGGCAGACTTCGTGTCGGCCGAGGGCGGCAGACTTCCTGTCGGCGGAGGGCGGCAGACTTCCTGTCGGCGGAGGGCGGCAGACTTCCTGTCGGCGGAGGGCGGCAGACTTACTGTCGGCGGAGGGCGGCAGACTTCCTGTCGGCGGAGGGCGGCAGACTTCCTGTCGGCGGAGGGCGGCAGACTTCCTGTCGGCGGAGGGCGGCAGACTTCCTGTCGGCGGAGGGCGGCAGACTTCCTGTCGGCGGAGGGCGGCAGACTTCCTGTCGGCGGAGGGCGGCAGACTTCTTGTCGGCGGATGGCGGCAGACTTCCTGTCGTCGCAGGGCGGCAGACATCCTGTCGTCGCAGGGCGGCAGACATCCTGTCGGCGAGGGCGGCAGACATCCTGTCGGCGGAGGGCGGCAGACTTCCTGTCGGCGGAGGGCGGCAGACTTCCTGTCGGCGGAGGGCGGCAGACTTACTGTCGGCGGAGGGCGGCAGACTTCCTGTCGGCGGAGGGCGGCAGACTTCCTGTCGGCGGAGGGCGGCAGACTTCCTGTCGGCGGAGGGCGGCAGACTTCTTGTCGGCGGAGGGCGGCAAACTTCCTGTCGGCGGAGGGCGGCAGACTTCCTGTCGGCGGCGGAGGGCGGCAGACTTCCTGTCGGCGGCGGAGGGCGGCAGACTTCCTGTCGGCGGCGGAGGGCGGAAGACTTCCTGTCGGCGGAGGGCGGAAGACTTCCTGTCGGCGGAGGGCGGCAGACTTCCTGTCGGCGGAGGGCGGCAGACTTCCTGTCGGCGGAGGGCGGCAGACTTCCTGTCGGCGGAGGGCGGCAGACTTCCTGTCGGCGGAGGGCGGCAGACTTCTTGTCGGCGGAGGGCGGCAGACTTATTGTCGGCGGAGGGCGGCAGACTTATTGTCGGCGGCGGAGGGCGGCAGACTTCTTGTCGGCGGCGGAGGGCGGCAGACTTCCTGTCGGCGGCGGAGGGCGGCAGACTGTTGTGGCGGCGGAGGGCGGCAGACTGTTGTGGCGGCGGAGGGCGGCAGACTGTTGTGGCGGCGGAGGGCGGCAGACTTCCTGTCGGCGGAGGACGGCAGACTTCCTGTCGGCGGAGGACGGCAGACTTCCTGTTGGCGGAGGGCGGCAGACTTCCTGTCGGCGGAGGGCGGCAGGCTTTGTGTCGGCGGAGGGCGGCAAACTTCCTGTCGGCGGCGGAAGGCGGTCGGCGGAGGGCGGTCGGCGGAAGGCGGTTGGCAGACTTCCTCTCGGCGGAGGCGGCAGACTTCTTGTCGGCGGAGGGCGGCAGACTTCTTGTCGGCGGAGGGCGGCAGACTTCTTGTCGGCGGAGGGCGGCAGACTTCGTGTCGGCGGAGGGCGGCAGACTTCGTGTCGGCGGAGGGCGGCAGACTTCGTGTCGGCGGAGGGCGGCAGACTTCCTGTCGGCGGAGGGCGGCAGACTTCTTGTCGGCGGAGGGCGGCAGACTTCTTGTCGGCGGAGGGCGGCAGACTTCTTGTCGGCGGAGGGCTGAAGACTTCTTGTCGGCGGAGGGCGGAAGACTTCTTGTCGGCGGAGGGCGGAAGACTTCTTGTCTGCGGAGGGCGGCAGACTTCTTGTCTGCGGATGGCGGCAGACTTCTTGTCGGCGGAGGGCGGCAGACTTCTTGTCGGCGGAGGGCGGCAGACTTCTTGTCGGCGGAGGGCGGCAGACTTCTTGTCGGCGGAGGGCGGCAGACTTTCTGTCGGCGGAGGGCGGCAGACATCCTGTCGGCGGAGGGCGGCAGACATCCTATCGGCGGAGGGTGGCAGACTTCGTGTCGGCGGAGGGCGGCAGACTTCGTGTCGGCGGAGGACGGCAGACTTCGTGTCGGCGGAGGGCGGCAGACTTCCTGTCGGCGGAGGGCGGCAGACTTCCTGTCGGCGGAGGGCGGAAGACTTCTTGTCGGCGGAGGGCGGCAGACTTCTTGTCGGCGGATGGCGGCAGACTTCGTGTCGGCGGATGGCGGCAGACTTCGTGTCGGCGAGGGCGGCAGACATCCTGTCGGCGAGGGCGGCAGACTTCGTGTCGGCGGAGGGCGGCAGACTTCGTGTCGGCGGAGGGCGGCAGACTTCCTGTCGGCGGAGGGCGGCAGACTTCCTGTCGGCGGAGGGTGGCAGACTTCCTGTCGGCGGAGGGCGGCAGACTTCCTGTCGGCGGAGGGCGGCAGACTTCCTGTCGGCGGAGGGCGGAAGACTTCCTGTCGGCGGAGGGCGGCAGACTTCCTGTCGGCGGAGGGCGGCAGACTTCTTGTCGGCGGAGGGCGGCAGACTTCTTGTCGGCGGATGGCGGCAGACTTCGTGTCGGCGGATGGCGGCAGACTTCCTGTCGTCGCAGGGCGGCAGACATCCTGTCGGCGAGGGCGGCAGACATCCTGTCGGCGAGGGCGGCAGACATCCTGTCGGCGGAGGGTGGCAGACTTCGTGTCGGCGGAGGGCGGCAGACTTCGTGTCGGCGGAGGGCGGCAGACTTCGTGTCGGCGGAGGACGGCAGACTTCCTGTCGGCGGAGGGCGGCAGACTTCCTGTCGGCGGAGGGCGGCAGTCTTCCAGTCGGAGGAGCGCGGCAGACTTTCTGTCGGCGGAGGCAGCAGACTTCTTGTCGGCGGAGGGCGGCAGACTTCTTGTCGGCGGAGGGCGGCAGACTTCTTGTCGGCGGAGGGCGGCAGACTTCTTGTCGGCGGAGGGCGGCAAACTTCCTGTCGGCGGAGGGCGGCAGACTTCCTGTCGGCGGCGGAGGGCGGCAGACTTCCTGTCGGCGGCGGAGGGCGGCAGACTTCCTGTCGGCGGCGGAGGGCGGCAGACTTCCTGTCGGCGGCGGAAGGCGGCAGACTTCCTGTCGGCGGAGGGCGGCAGACTTCCTGTCGGCGGAGGGCGGAAGACTTCCTGTCGGCGGAGGGCGGTAGACTTCCTGTCGGCGGAGGGCGGCAGACTTCTTGTCGGCGGAGGGCGGCAGACTTCTTGTCGGCGGAGGGCGGCAGACTTCTTGTCGGCGGAGGGCGGCAGACTTCTTGTCGGCGGAGGGCGGCAGACTTCTTGTCGGCGGAGGGCGGCAGACTTATTGTCGGCGGAGGGCGGCAGACTTATTGTCGGGGGAGGGCGGCAGACTTCCTCTCGGCGGATGGCGGCAGACTTCCTCTCGGCGGATGGCGGCAGACTTCCGGTCGGCGAGGGCGGCAGACTTCGTGTCGGCGGAGGGCGGCAGACTTCGTGTCGGCGGAGGACGGCAGACTTTCTGTCGGCGGAGGGCGGCAGACTTCCTGTCGGCGGAGGGCGGCAGACTTCCTGTCGGCGGAGGGCGGCAGACTTCCTGTCGGCGGAGGCAGCAGACTTCTTGTCTCGGAGGGCGGCAGACTTCTTGTCGGCGGAGGGCGGCAGACTTCTTGTCGGCGGAGGGCGGCAGACTTCTTGTCGGCGGAGGGCGGCAAACTTCCTGTCGGCGGAGGGCGGCAAACTTCCTGTCGGCGGAGGGCGGCAGACTTCCTGTCGGCGGCGGAGGGCGGCAGACTTCCTGTCGGCGGCGGAGGGCGGCAGACTTCCTGTCGGCGGCGGAGGGCGGCAGACTTCTTGTCGGCGGCGGAGGGCGGCAGACTTCCTGTCGGCGGCGGAGGGCGGCAGACTGTTGTGGCGGCGGAGGGCGGCAGACTGTTGTGGCGGCGGAGGGCGGCAGACTGTTGTGGCGGCGGAGGGCGGCAGACTTCCTGTCGGCGGAGGACGGCAGACTTCCTGTTGGCGGAGGGCGGCAGACTTCCTGTCGGCGGAGGGCGGCAGGCTTTGTGTCGGCGGAGGGCGGCAAACTTCCTGTCGGCGGCGGAAGGCGGTCGGCGGAGGGCGGTCGGCGGAAGGCGGTTGGCGGAGGGCTGTCGGCGGAGGGCGGCAGACTTCCTGTCGGCGGAGGGCGGCAGACTTCGTGTCGGCGGAGGGCGGCAGACTTCGTGTCGGCGGAGGGCGGCAGACTTCGTGTCGGCGGAGGGCGGCAGACTTCGTGTCGGCGGAGGGCGGCAGACTTCCTGTCGGCGGAGGGCGGCAGACTTCTTGTCGGCGGAGGGCGGCAGACTTCTTGTCGGCGGAGGGCGGCAGACTTCTTGTCGGCGGAGGGCGGCAGACTTCTTGTCGGCGGAGGGCGGAAGACTTCTTGTCGGCGGAGGGCGGAAGACTTCTTGTCTGCGGAGGGCGGCAGACTTCTTGTCTGCGGAGGGCGGCAGACTTCTTGTCTGCGGATGGCGGCAGACTTCTTGTCGGCGGAGGGCGGCAGACTTCTTGTCGGCGGAGGGCGGCAGACTTCTTGTCGGCGGAGGGCGGCAGACTTCTTGTCGGCGGAGGGCGGCAGACTTTCTGTCGGCGGAGGGCGGCAGACATCCTGTCGGCGGAGGGCGGCAGACATCCTATCGGCGGAGGGTGGCAGACTTCGTGTCGGCGGAGGGCGGCAGACTTCGTGTCGGCGGAGGACGGCAGACTTCGTGTCGGCGGAGGGCGGCAGACTTCCTGTCGGCGGAGGGCGGAAGACTTCCTGTCGGCGGAGGGCGGAAGACTTCTTGTCGGCGGAGGGCGGCAGACTTCTTGTCGGCGGAGGGCGGCAAACTTCCTGTCGGCGGAGGGCGGCAGACTCTCTGTCGGCGGAGGGCGGCAGACTCTCTGTCGGCGGAGGGCGGCAGACTCTCTGTCGGCGGAGGGCGGCAGACTCTCTGTCGGCGGAGGAGGGCGGCAGACTTCCTGTCGGCGGCGGAGGGCGGCAGACTTCGTGTCGGCGGAGGGCGGCAGACTTCGTGTCGGCGGAGGACGGCAGACTTCGTGTCGGCGGAGGGCGGCAGACTTCCAGTCGGCGGAGGGCGGCAGTCTTCCAGTCGGCGGAGGGCGGCAGTCTTCCAGTCGGCGGAGGGCGGCAGTCTTCCAGTCGGCGGAGGGCGGCAGACTTCCTCTCGGCGGAGGCGGCAGACTTCTTGTCGGCGGAGGGCGGCAGACTTCTTGTCGGCGGAGGGCGGCAGACTTCTTGTCGGCGGAGGGCGGCAGACTTCTTGTCGGCGGAGGGCGGCAGACTTCTTGTCGGCGGATGGCGGCAGACTTCTTGTCGGCGGAGGGCGGCAGACATCCTGTCGGCGAGGGCGGCAGACATCCTGTCGGCGGAGGCGGCAGACATCCTGTCGGCGGAGGCGGCAGACGTCTTGTCGGCGGAGGCGGCAGACGTCTTGTCGGCGGAGGGCGGCAGACTTCTTGTCGGCGGAGGGCGGCAGACTTCCTGTCGGCGGAGGGCGGCAGACTTCCTGTCGGCGGAGGGCGGCAGACTTCCTGTCGGCGGAGGGCGGCAGACTTCCTGTCGGCGGAGGGCGGCAGACTTCCTGTCGGCGGAGGGCGGCAGACTTCCTGTCGGCGGAGGGCGGAAGACTTCCTGTCGGCGGAGGGCGGAAGACTTCCTGTCGGCGGAGGGCGGCAGACTTCCTGTCGGCGGAGGGCGGCAGACTTCTTGTCGGCGGAGGGCGGCAGACTTCTTGTCGGCGGATGGCGGCAGACTTCGTGTCGGCGGATGGCGGCAGACTTCGTGTCGGCGAGGGCGGCAGACATCCTGTCGGCGAGGGCGGCAGACATCCTGTCGGCGGAGGGCGGCAGACTTCGTGTCGGCGGAGGGCGGCAGACTTCGTGTCGGCGGAGGGCGGCAGACTTCCTGTCGGCGGAGGGCGGCAGACTTCCTGTCGGCGGAGGGTGGCAGACTTCCTGTCGGCGGAGGGCGGCAGACTTCCTGTCGGCGGAGGGCGGCAGACTTCCTGTCGGCGGAGGGCGGAAGACTTCCTGTCGGCGGAGGGCGGCAGACTTCCTGTCGGCGGAGGGCGGCAGACTTCTTGTCGGCGGAGGGCGGCAGACTTCTTGTCGGCGGATGGCGGCAGACTTCGTGTCGGCGGATGGCGGCAGACTTCCTGTCGTCGCAGGGCGGCAGACATCCTGTCGGCGAGGGCGGCAGACATCCTGTCGGCGAGGGCGGCAGACATCCTGTCGGCGGAGGGTGGCAGACTTCGTGTCGGCGGAGGGCGGCAGACTTCGTTTCGGCGGAGGGCGGCAGACTTCGTGTCGGCGGAGGACGGCAGACTTCCTGTCGGCGGAGGGCGGCAGACTTCCTGTCGGCGGAGGGCGGCAGTCTTCCAGTCGGAGGAGCGCGGCAGACTTTCTGTCGGCGGAGGCAGCAGACTTCTTGTCGGCGGAGGGCGGCAGACTTCTTGTCGGCGGAGGGCGGCAGACTTCTTGTCGGCGGAGGGCGGCAAACTTCCTGTCGGCGGAGGGCGGCAGACTTCCTGTCGGCGGCGGAGGGCGGCAGACTTCCTGTCGGCGGCGGAGGGCGGCAGACTTCCTGTCGGCGGCGGAGGGCGGCAGACTTCCTGTCGGCGGAGGGCGGCAGACTTCCTGTCGGCGGAGGGCGGAAGACTTCCTGTCGGCGGAGGGCGGTAGACTTCCTGTCGGCGGAGGGCGGCAGACTTCTTGTCGGCGGAGGGCGGCAGACTTCTTGTCGGCGGAGGGCGGCAGACTTCTTGTCGGCGGAGGGCGGCAGACTTCTTGTCGGCGGAGGGCGGCAGACTTCTTGTCGGCGGAGGGCGGCAGACTTATTGTCGGCGGAGGGCGGCAGACTTATTGTCGGCGGAGGGCGGCAGACTTCCTCTCGGCGGATGGCGGCAGACTTCCTCTCGGCGGATGGCGGCAGACTTCCGGTCGGCGAGGGCGGCAGACTTCGTGTCGGCGGAGGGCGGCAGACTTCGTGTCGGCGGAGGACGGCAGACTTTCTGTCGGCGGAGGGCGGCAGACTTCCTGTCGGCGGAGGGCGGCAGACTTCCTGTCGGCGGAGGGCGGCAGACTTCCTGTCGGCGGAGGCAGCAGACTTCTTGTCGGCGGAGGGCGGCAGACTTCTTGTCGGCGGAGGGCGGCAGACTTCTTGTCGGCGGAGGGCGGCAGACTTCTTGTCGGCGGAGGGCGGCAGACTTCTTGTCGGCGGAGGGCGGCAAACTTCCTGTCGGCGGAGGGCGGCAAACTTCCTGTCGGCGGAGGGCGGCAGACTTCCTGTCGGCGGCGGAGGGCGGCAGACTTCCTGTCGGCGGCGGAGGGCGGCAGACTTCCTGTCGGCGGCGGAGGGCGGCAGACTTCTTGTCGGCGGCGGAGGGCGGCAGACTTCCTGTCGGCGGCGGAGGGCGGCAGACTGTTGTGGCGGCGGAGGGCGGCAGACTGTTGTGGCGGCGGAGGGCGGCAGACTGTTGTGGCGGCGGAGGGCGGCAGACTTCCTGTCGGCGGAGGACGGCAGACTTCCTGTTGGCGGAGGGCGGCAGACTTCCTGTCGGCGGAGGGCGGCAGGCTTTGTGTCGGCGGAGGGCGGCAAACTTCCTGTCGGCGGCGGAAGGCGGTCGGCGGAGGGCGGTCGGCGGAAGGCGGTTGGCGGAGGGCTGTCGGCGGAGGGCGGCAGACTTCCTGTCGGCGGAGGGCGGCAGACTTCGTGTCGGCGGAGGGCGGCAGACTTCGTGTCGGCGGAGGGCGGCAGACTTCGTGTCGGCGGAGGGCGGCAGACTTCGTGTCGGCGGAGGGCGGCAGACTTCGTGTCGGCGGAGGGCGGCAGACTTCTTGTCGGCGGAGGGCGGCAGACTTCTTGTCGGCGGAGGGCGGCAGACTTCTTGTCGGCGGAGGGCGGCAGACTTCCTGTCGGCGGAGGGCGGCAAACTTCCTGTCGGCGGCGGAGGGCGGCAGACTTCCTGTCGGCGGCGGAGGGCGGCAGACTTCCTGTCGGCGGCGGAGGGCGGCAGACTGTTGTGGCGGCGGAGGGCGGCAGACTGTTGTGGCGGCGGAGGGCGGCAGACTGTTGTGGCGGCGGAGGGCGGCAGACTTCCTGTCGGCGGAGGACGGCAGACTTCCTGTTGGCGGAGGACGGCAGACTTCCTGTTGGCGGAGGGCGGCAAACTTCCTGTCGGCGGCGGAAGGCGGTCGGCGGAAGGCGGTCGGCGGAGGGCGGTCGGCGGAGGGCGGTCGGCGGAAGGCGGTTGGCGGAGGGCTGTCGGCGGAGGGCGGCAGACTTCGTGTCGGCGGAGGGCGGCAGACTTCGTGTCGGCGGAGGGCGGCAGACTTCGTGTCGGCGGAGGGCGGCAGACTTCGTGTCGGCGGAGGGCGGCAGACTTCGTGTCGGCGGAGGGCGGCAGACTTCGTGTCGGCCGAGGGCGGCAGACTTCGTGTCGGCCGAGGGCGGCAGACTTCGTGTCGGCCGAGGGCGGCAGACTTCGTGTCGGCCGAGGGCGGCAGACTTCGTGTCGGCGGAGGGCGGCAGACTTCGTGTCGGCGGAGGGCGGCAGACTTCGTGTCGGCGGAGGGCGGCAGACTTCCTGTCGGCGGAGGGCGGCAGACTTCCTGTCGGCGGAGGGCGGCAGACTTCCTGTCGGCGGAGGGCGGCAGACTTCCTGTCGGCGGTGGGCGGCAGACTTCCTGTCGGCGGTGGGCGGCAGACTTCGTGTCGGCGGATGGCGGCAGACTTCCTGTCGTCGCAAGGCGGCAGACATCCTGTCGGCGGAGGGTGGCAGACTTCGTGTCGGCGGAGGACGGCAGACTTCCTGTCGGCGGAGGGCGGCAGACTTCCTGTCGGCGGAGGGCGGCAGACTTCCTGTCGGCGGAGGGCGGCAGACTTCCTGTCGGCGGAGGGCGGCAGTCTTCCAGTCGGCGGAGCGCGGCAGTCTTCCAGTCGGCGGAGGCAGCAGACTTCTTGTCGGCGGAGGGCGGCAGACTTCTTGTCGGCGGAGGGCGGCAAACTTCTTGTCGGCGGAGGGCGGCAAACTTCTTGTCGGCGGAGGGCGGCAAACTTCTTGTCGGCGGCGGAGGGCGGCAGACTTCCTGTCGGCGGCGGAGGGCGGCAGACTTCCTGTCGGCGGCGGAGGGCGGCAGACTTCCTGTCGGCGGCGGAGGGCGGCAGACTTCCTGTCGGCGGCGGAGGGCGGCAGACTTCCTGTCGGCGGCGGAGGGCGGCAGACTTCCTGTCGGCGGAGGGTGGCAGACTTCCTGTCGGCGGAGGGTGGCAGACTTCCTGTCGGCGGAGGGCGGAAGACTTCCTGTCGGCGGAGGGCGGCAGACTTCCTGTCGGCGGAGGGCGGAAGACTTCCTGTCGGCGGAGGGCGGAAGACTTCCTGTCGGCGGAGGGCGGCAGACTTCTTGTCGGCGGAGGGCGGCAGACTTCTTGTCGGCGGAGGGCGGCAGACTTCTTGTCGGCGGAGGGCGGCAGACTTCTTGTCGGCGGAGGGCGGCAGACTTATTGTCGGCGGAGGGCGGCAGACTTATTGTCGGCGGAGGGCGGCAGACTTATTGTCGGCGGAGGGCGGCAGACTTATTGTCGGCGGAGGGCGGCAGACTTCCTCTCGGCGGATGGCGGCAGACTTCCTGTCGGCGAGGGCAGCAGACATCCTGTCGGCGGAGGGCGGCAGACTTCGTGTCGGCGGAGGACGGCAGACTTCCTTTCGGCGGAGGACGGCAGACTTCCTGGCTGCGGAGGCGGCAGACTTCCTGTCGGCGGAGGGCGGCAGACTTCTTGTCGGCGGAGGGCGGCAGACTTCTTGTCGGCGGAGGGCGGCAGACTTCTTGTCGGCGGAGGGCGGCAGACTTCTTGTCCTCGGAGGGCGGCAGACTTCTTGTCGGCGGAGGGCGGCAGACTTATTGTCGGCGGAGGGCGGCAGACTTATTGTCGGCGGAGGGCGGCAGACTTCCTCTCGGCGGATGGCGGCAGACTTCCTGTCGGCGAGGGCGGCAGACATCCTGTCGGCGGAGGGTGGCAGACTTCGTGTCGGCGGAGGGCGGCAGACTTCGTGTCGGCGGAGGGCGGCAGACTTCCTGTCGGCGGAGGGCGGCAGACTTCCTGTCGGCGGAGGCAGCAGACTTCTTGTCGGCGGAGGGCGGCAGACTTCTTGTCGGCGGAGGGCGGCAGACTTCTTGTCGGCGGAGGGCGGCAGACTTCTTGTCGGCGGAGGGCGGCAAACTTCCTGTCGGCGGAGGGCGGCAGACTTCCTGTCGGCGGCGGAGGGCGGCAGACTTCCTGTCGGCGGCGGAGGGCGGCAGACTTCTTGTCGGCGGCGGAGGGCGGCAGACTTCCTGTCGGCGGCGGAGGGCGGCAGACTTCCTGTCGGCGGCGGAGGGCGGCAGACTGTTGTGGCGGCGGAGGGCGGCAGACTTCCTGTCGGCGGAGGACGGCAGACTTCCTGTTGGCGGAGGACGGCAGACTTCCTGTTGGCGGAGGACGGCAGACTTCCTGTTGGCGGAGGGCGGCAAACTTCCTGTCGGCGGCGGAAGGCGGTCGGCGGAGGGCGGTCGGCGGAGGGCGGTCGGCGGAGGGCGGTCGGCGGAAGGCGGTTGGCGGAGGGCTGTCGGCGGAGGGCGGCAGACTTCGTGTCGGCGGAGGGCGGCAGACTTCGTGTCGGCGGAGGGCGGCAGACTTCGTGTCGGCGGAGGGCGGCAGACTTCGTGTCGGCGGAGGGCGGCAGACTTCGTGTCGGCGGAGGGCGGCAGACTTCGTGTCGGCCGAGGGCGGCAGACTTCGTGTCGGCGGAGGGCGGCAGACTTCCTGTCGGCGGAGGGCGGCAGACTTCCTGTCGGCGGAGGGCGGCAGACTTCCTGTCGGCGGAGGGCGGCAGACTTCCTGTCGGCGGAGGGCGGCAGACTTCCTGTCGGCGGAGGGCGGCAGACTTCCTGTCGGCGGAGGGCGGCAGACTTCCTGTCGGCGGAGGGCGGCAGACTTCTTGTCGGCGGATGGCGGCAGACTTCGTGTCGGCGGATGGCGGCAGACTTCCTGTCGTCGCAGGGCGGCAGACATCCTGTCGGCGAGGGCGGCAGACATCCTGTCGGCGGAGGGTGGCAGACTTCGTGTCGGCGGAGGACGGCAGACTTCGTGTCGGCGGAGGACGGCAGACTTCCTGTCGGCGGAGGGCGGCAGACTTCCTGTCGGCGGAGGGCGGCAGACTTCCTGTCGGCGGAGGGCGGCAGACTTTCTGTCGGCGGAGGCAGCAGACTTCTTGTTTGCGGAGGGCGGCAGACTTCTTGTCGGCGGAGGGCGGCAGACTTCGTGTCGGCGGAGGACGGCAGACTTCCATTCGGCGGAGGGCGGCAGACTTCCTGGCTGCGGAGGGCGGCAGACTTCCTGGCTGCGGAGGGCGGCAGACTTCTTGTCGGCGGAGGCAGCGGACTTCTTGTCGGCGGAGGGCGGCAGACTTCTTGTCGGCGGAGGGCGGCAGACTTCTTGTCGGCGGAGGGCGGCAGACTTCTTGTCGGCGGAGGGCGGCAGACTTCTTGTCGGCGGAGGGCGGCAGACTTCTTGTCGGCGGAGGGCGGCAGACTTATTGTCGGCGGAGGGCGGCAGACTTATTGTCGGCGGAGGGCGGCAGACTTCCTCTCGGCGGATGGCGGCAGACTTCCTGTCGGCGAGGGCGGCAGACTTCCTGTCGGCGAGGGCGGCAGACATCCTGTCGGCGGAGGGTGGCAGACTTCGTGTCGGCGGAGGACGGCAGACTTCCTGTTGGCGGAGGGCGGCAAACTTCCTGTCGGCGGCGGAAGGCGGTCGGCGGAGGGCGGTTGGCGGAGGGCTGTCGGCGGAGGGCGGCAGACTTCGTGTCGGCGGAGGGCGGCAGACTTCGTGTCGGCGGAGGGCGGCAGACTTCGTGTCGGCGGAGGGCGGCAGACTTCGTGTCGGCGGAGGGCGGCAGACTTCGTGTCGGCGGAGGGCGGCAGACTTCGTGTCGGCGGAGGGCGGCAGACTTCGTGTCGGCGGAGGGCGGCAGACTTCGTGTCGGCCGAGGGCGGCAGACTTCGTGTCGGCCGAGGGCGGCAGACTTCGTGTCGGCGGAGGGCGGCAGACTTCCTGTAGGCGGAGGGCGGCAGACTTCCTGTCGGCGGAGGGCGGCAGACTTCCTGTCGGCGGAGGGCGGCAGACTTCCTGTCGGCGGAGGGCGGCAGACTTCCTGTCGGCGGAGGGCGGCAGACTTCCTGTCGGCGGAGGGCGGCAGACTTCCTGTCGGCGGAGGGCGGCAGACTTCTGGTCGGCGGATGGCGGCAGACTTCGTGTCGTCGCAGGGCGGCAGACATCCTGTCGGCGAGGGCGGCAGACATCCTGTCGGCGGAGGGTGGCAGACTTCGTGTCGGCGGAGGGCGGCAGACTTCGTGTCGGCGGAGGGCGGCAGACTTCGTGTCGGCGGAGGGCGGCAGACTTCCTGTCGGCGGAGGGCGGCAGTCTTCCTGTCGGCGGAGGGCGGCAGTCTTCCAGTCGGCGGAGGCAGCAGTCTTCTTGTCGGCGGAGGGCGGCAGACTTCCTGTCGGCGGCGGAGGGCGGCAGACTTCCTGTCGGCGGCGGAGGGCGGCAGACTTCCTGTCGGCGGCGGAGGGCGGCAGACTTCCTGTCGGCGGCGGAGGGCGGCAGACTTCCTGTCGGCGGCGGAGGGCGGCAGACTTCCTATCGGCGGCGGAGGGCGGCAGACTTCCTGTCGGCGGCGGAGGGCGGCAGACTTCCTGTCGGCGGCGGAGGGCGGCAGACTTCCTATCGGCGGCGGAGGGCGGCAGACTTCCTGTCGGCGGAGGGCGGCAGACTTCCTGTCGGCGGAGGGCGGCAGACTTCTTGTCGGCGGAGGGCGGCAGACTTCTTGTCGGCGGAGGGCGGCAGACTTCTTGTCGGCGGAGGGCGGCAGACCTATTGTCGGCGGAGGGCGGCAGACTTCCTCTCGGCGGATGGCGGCAGACTTCCTGTCGGCGAGGGCGGCAGACATCCTGTCGGCGGAGGGTGGCAGACTTCGTGTCGGCGGAGGGCGGCAGACTTCGTGTCGGCGGAGGACGGCAGACTTCGTGTCGGCGGAGGACGGCAGACTTCCTGTCGGCGGAGGGCGGCAGACTTCCTGTCGGCGGAGGCAGCAGACTTCCTGTCGGCGGAGGCAGCAGACTTCTTGTCGGCGGAGGGCGGCAGACTTCTTGTCGGCGGAGGGCGGCAAACTTCCTGTCGGCGGAGGGCGGCAGACTTCTTGTCGGCGGCGGAGGGCGGCAGACTTCTTGTCGGCGGCGGAGGGCGGCAGACTTCTTGTCGGCGGCGGAGGGCGGCAGACTTCCTGTCGGCGGCGGAGGGCGGCAGACTGTTGTGGCGGCGGAGGGCGGCAGACTGTTGTGGCGGCGGAGGGCGGCAGACTGTTGTGGCGGCGGAGGGCGGCAGACTTCCTGTCGGCGGAGGACGGCAGACTTCCTGTTGGCGGAGGGCGGCAGACTTCCTGTCGGCGGAGGGCGGCAGGCTTTGTGTCGGCGGAGGGCGGCAAACTTCCTGTCGGCGGCGGAAGGCGGTCGGCGGAGGGCGGTCGGCGGAGGGCGGTCGGCGGAAGGCGGTTGGCGGAGGGCTGTCGGCGGAGGGCGGCAGACTTCGTGTCGGCGGAGGGCGGCAGACTTCGTGTCGGCGGAGGGCGGCAGACTTCGTGTCGGCGGAGGGCGGCAGACATCCTGTCGGCGAGGGCGGCAGACACCCTGTCGGCGAGGGCGGCAGACATCCTGTCGGCCGAGGGCGGCAGACTTCGTGTCGGCGGAGGGCGGCAGACTTCCAGTCGGCGGAGGGCGGCAGACTTCCTGTCGGCGGAGGGCGGCAGACTTCTTGTCGGCGGAGGGCGGCAGACTTCTTGTCGGCGGAGGGCGGCAGACATCATGTCGCCGAGGGCGGCAGACATCCTGTCGGCGGAGGCGGCAGACGTCTTGTCGGCGGAGGCGGCAGACGTCTTGTCGGCGGAGGGCGGCAGACTTCCTGTCGGCGGAGGGCGGCAGACTTCCTGTCGGCGGAGGGCGGTAGACTTCTTGTCGGCGGAGGGCGGCAGACTTCTTGTCGGCGGAGGGCGGCCGACTTCTTGTCGGCGGAGGGCGGCAAACTTCCTGTCGGTGGAGGGCGGCAGACTTCCTGTCGGCGGAGGGTGGCAGACTTCCTGTCGGCGGCGGAGGGCGGCAGACTTCCTGTCGGCGGAGGGCGGCAGACTTCCTGTCAGCGGAGGGCGGCAGACTTCCTGTCAGCGGAGGGCGGCATTCTTCCAGTCGGCGGAGGGCGGCAGACTTCCTGTCGGCGGAGGCGGCAGACTTCTTGTCGGCGGATGGCGGCAGACTTCCTGTCGTCGCAGGGCGGCAGACATCCTGTCGTCGCAGGGCGGCAGACTTCCTGTCGGCGGAGGGCGGAAGACTTCCTGTCGGCGGAGGGCGGCAGACTTCCTGTCGGCGGAGGGCGGCAGACTTCTTGTCGGCGGAGGGCGGCAGACTTCTTGTCGGCGGAGGGCGGCAGACTTATTGTCGGCGGAGGGCGGCAGACTTCCTCTCGGCGGATGGCGGCAGACTTCCTGTCGGCGAGGGCGGCAGACATCCTGTCGGCGGAGGGTGGCAGACTTCGTGTCGGCGGATGGCGGCAGACTTCGTGTCGGCGGATTACGGCAGACTTCTTGTCGGCGGAGGGCGGCAGACTTATTGTCGGCGGAGGGCGGCAGACTTCCTCTCGGCGGAGGGCGGCAGACTTCTTGTCGGCGGAGGGCGGCAGACTTCTTGTCGGCGGAGGGCGGCAAACTTCCTGTCGGCGGAGGGCGGCAAACTTCCTGTCGGCGGAGGGCGGCAGACTTCCTGTCGGCGGCGGAGGGCGGCAGACTTCTTGTCGGCGGCGGAGGGCGGCAGACTTCTTGTCGGCGGCGGAGGGCGGCAGACTTCCTGTCGGCGGCGGAGGGCGGCAGACTGTTGTGGCGGCGGAGGGCGGCAGACTTCCTGTCGGCGGCGGAGGGCGGCAGACTGTTGTGGCGGCGGAGGGCGGCAGACTGTTGTGGCGGCGGAGGGCGGCAGACTTCCTGTCGGCGGAGGACGGCAGACTTCCTGTTGGCGGAGGACGGCAGACTTCCTGTTGGCGGAGGGCGGCAGACTTCCTGTCGGCGGAGGGCGGCAGGCTTTGTGTCGGCGGAGGGCGGCAAACTTCCTGTCGGCGGCGGAAGGCGGTCGGCGGAGGGCGGTCGGCGGAGGGCGGTCGGCGGAGGGCGGTCGGCGGAAGGCGGTTGGCGGAGGGCTGTCGGCGGAGGGCGGCAGACTTCGTGTCGGCGGAGGGCGGCAGACTTCGTGTCGGCGGAGGGCGGCAGACTTCGTGTCGGCGGAGGGCGGCAGACTTCGTGTCGGCGGAGGGCGGCAGACTTCCTGTCGGCGGAGGGCGGCAGACATCCTGTCGGCCGAGGGTGGCAGACTTCGTGTCGGCCGAGGGTGGCAGACTTCGTGTCGGCCGAGGGCGGCAGACTTCGTGTCGGCGGAGGGCGGCAGACTTCCTGTCGGCGAGGGCGGCAGACATCCTGTCGGCGGAGGCGGCAGACGTCTTGTCGGCGGAGGCGGCAGACGTCTTGTCGGCGGAGGGCGGCAGACTTCCTGTCGGCGGAGGGCGGCAGACTTCCTGTCGGCGGAGGGCGGCAGACTTCCTGTCGGCGGAGGGCGGAAGACTTCTTGTCGGCGGAGGGCGGCAGACTTCTTGTCGGCGGAGGGCGGCCGACTTCTTGTCGGCGGAGGGCGGCAAACTTCCTGTCGGTGGAGGGCGGCAGACTTCCTGTCGGCGGAGGGTGGCAGACTTCCTGTCGGCGGCGGAGGGCGGCAGACTTCCTGTCGGCGGCGGAGGGCGGCAGACTTCCTGTCGGCGGCGGAGGGCGGCAGACTTCCTGTCGGCGGAGGGCGGCAGACTTCCTGTCGGCGGAGGCGGCAGACGTCTTGTCGGCGGAGGCGGCAGACGTCTTGTCGGCGGAGGGCGGCAGACTTCCTGTCGGCGGAGGGCGGCAGACTTCTTGTCGGCGGAGGGCGGCAGACTTCTTGTCGGCGGAGGGCGGCAAACTTCCTGTCGGCGGAGGGCGGTCGGCGGAGGGCGGCACACTTCCTGTCGGCGTCGGATGGCGGTCGGCGCAGGGCGGTCGGCGGAGGGCGGCACACTTCCTGTCGGCGGAGGGCGGCAGACTTCCTTTCGGCGGAGGGCGGCACACTTCCTGTCGGCGGCGGAGGGTGGTCGGCGGAGGGGTCGGCGGAGGGCGGCAGACTTCCTGTCGTCGGAGGGCGGCAGACTTTCTGTCGGCGGATGGCGGCAGACTTTCTGTCGGCGGATGGCGGCAGACTTTCTGTCGGCGGATGGCGGCAGACATCCTGTCGGCGAGGGCGGCAGACATCCTGTCGGCGAGGGCGGCAGACTTTCTGTCGGCGGAGGGCGGCAGACATCCTGTCGGCGAGGGCGGCAGACTTCCTGTCGGCGGTGGAGGGCGGTCGGCGGAGGGCGGCAGACTTCCTGTCGGCGGAGGGCGGCAGACTTCCTGTCGGCGGAGGGCGGCAGACTTCCTGTCGGCGGAGGGCGGCAGACTTCCTGTCGGCTGAGCGCGGCAGACTTCCTGTCGGCGGAGGGCGGCAGACTTCCTGTCGGCGGAGGGCGGCAGACTTCCTGTCGGCGGAGGGCGGCAGACTTCCTGTCGGTGGAGGGCGGCAGACTTCGTGTCGGCGGAGGGCGGCAGACTTCCTGTCGGCGGAGGGCGGCACACTTCCTCTCGGCGGCGGGTGCGTTCGGCGGAGGGCGGCACACTTCCTCTCGGCGGAGGTCAGCAGACTTCCTGTTGGCGGAGGGCGGCAGACTTCCTGTCGGCGGAGGGCGGCACACTTCCTGTCGGCGGAGGGCGGCACACTTCCTGTCGGCGGAGGGCGGCACACTTCCTGTCGGCGGCGGAGGGCGGTCGGCGGAGGGCGGCACACTTCCCGTCGTCGGAGGGCGGCACACTTCCTGTCGGCGGCGGAGGGCGGTCGGCGGAGGGCGGCAGACTTCCTGTCGGCGGAGGGCGGCAGACTTCCTGTCGGCGGAGGGCGGAAGACTTCTTGTCGGCGGAGGGCGGCAGACTTCCTGTCGGCGGAGGGCGGCAGACTTCCTGTCGGCGGTGGGCGGCAGACTTCCTGTCGGCTAAGGGCGGAAGACTTCTTGTCGGCGGAGGGCGGCAGACTTCTTGTCGGCGGAGGGCGGCAGACTTCTTGTCGGCGGAGGGCGGCAGACTTCTTGTCGGCGGAGGGCGGCAGACTTCTTGTCGGCGGATGGCGGCAGACTTCTTGTCGGCGGAGGGCGGCAGACTTCTTGTCGGCGGAGGGCGGCAGACTTCTTTTCGGCGGAGGGCGGCAGACTTCTTGTCGGCGGAGGGCGGCAGACATCCTGTCGGCGAGGGCGGCAGACGTCTTGTCGGCGGAGGGCGGCAGACGTCTTGTCGGCGGAGGGCGGCAGACGTCTTGTCGGCGGAGGGCGGCAGACTTCCTGTCGGCGGAGGGCGGCAGACTTCCTGTCGGCGGAGGGCGGCAGACTTCCTGTCGGCGGAGGGCGGCAGACTTCCTGTCGGCGGAGGGCGGAAGACTTCCTGTCGGCGGAGGGCGGAAGACTTCCTGTCGGCGGAGGGCGGCAGACTTCTTGTCGGCGGAGGGCGGCAGACTTCTTGTCGGCGGAGGGCGGCAGACTTCTTGTCGGCGGATGGCGGCAGACTTCGTGTCGTCGCAGGGCGGCAGACATCCTGTCGGCGAGGGCGGCAGACATCCTGTCGGCGGAGGGCGGCAGACTTCGTGTCGGCGGAGGGCGGCAGACTTCCTGTCGGCGGAGGGCGGCAGACTTCCTGTCGGCGGAGGGCGGCAGACTTCCTGTCGGCGGAGGGCGGCAGACTTCCTGTCGGCGGAGGGCGGAAGACTTCCTGTCGGCGGAGGGCGGCAGACTTCCTGTCGGCGGAGGGCGGCAGACTTCCTGTCGGCGGAGGGCGGCAGACTTCCTGTCGGCGGAGGGCGGGAGACTTCTTGTCGGCGGATGGCGGCAGACTTCGTGTCGGCGGATGGCGGCAGACTTCCTGTCGTCGCAGGGCGGCAGACATCCTGTCGGCGAGGGCGGCAGACATCCTGTCGGCGAGGGCGGCAGACATCCTGTCGGCGGAGGGTGGCAGACTTCGTGTCGGCGGAGGGCGGCAGACTTCGTGTCGGCGGAGGGCGGCAGACTTCGTGTCGGCGGAGGACGGCAGACTTCCTGTCGGCGGAGGGCGGCAGACTTCCTGTCGGCGGAGCGCGGCAGACTTTCTGTCGGCGGAGCGCGGCAGACTTCTTGTCGGCGGAGGGCGGCAAACTTCTTGTCGGCGGAGGGCGGCAAACTTCCTGTCGGCGGAGGGCGGCAGACTTCCTGTCGGTGGCGGAGGGCGGCAGACTTCCTGTCGGCGGCGGAGGGCGGCAGACTTCCTGTCGGCGGCGGAAGGCGGCAGACTTCCTGTCGGCGGAGGGCGGCAGACTTCCTGTCGGCGGAGGGCGGAAGACTTCCTGTCGGCGGAGGGCGGAAGACTTCCTGTCGGCGGAGGGCGGTAGACTTCCTGTCGGCGGAGGGCGGCAGACTTCCTGTCGGCGGAGGGCGGCAGACTTCTTGTCGGCGGAGGGCGGCAGACTTCTTGTCGGCGGAGGGCGGCAGACTTCTTGTCGGCGGAGGGCGGCAGACTTCTTGTCGGCGGAGGGCGGCAGACTTCTTGTCGGCGGAGGGCGGCAGACTTATTGTCGGCGGAGGGCGGCAGACTTATTGTCGGCGGAGGGCGGCAGACTTCCTCTCGGCGGATGGCGGCAGACATCCTGTCGGCGGAGGGTGGCAGACTTCGTGTCGGCGGAGGGCGGCAGACTTCGTGTCGGCGGAGGGCGGCAGACTTCCTGTCGGCGGAGGGCGGCAGACTTCCTGTCGGCGGAGGGCGGCAGACTTCCTGTCGGCGGAGGCAGCAGACTTCTTGTCGGCGGAGGGCGGCAAACTTCCTGTCGGCGGAGGGCGGCAGACTTCCTGTCGGCGGCGGAGGGCGGCAGACTTCCTGTCGGCGGCGGAGGGCGGCAGACTTCTTGTCGGCGGCGGAGGGCGGCAGACTTCTTGTCGGCGGCGGAGGGCGGCAGACTTCCTGTCGGCGGCGGAGGGCGGCAGACTGTTGTGGCGGCGGAGGGCGGCAGACTTCCTGTCGGCGGAGGACGGCAGACTTCCTGTTGGCGGAGGACGGCAGACTTCCTGTTGGCGGAGGGCGGCAGGCTTCCTGTCGGCGGAGGGCGGCAGGCTTTGTGTCGGCGGAGGGCGGCAAACTTCCTGTCGGCGGCGGAAGGCGGTCGGCGGAGGGCGGTCGGCGGAAGGCGGCAGACTTCCTGTCGGCGGAGGGCGGCAGACTTCGTGTCGGCGGAGGGCGGCAGACTTCGTGTCGGCGGAGGGCGGCAGACTTCGTGTCGGCGGAGGGCGGCAGACTTCGTGTCGGCGGAGGGCGGCAGACTTCGTGTCGGCGGAGGGCGGCAGACTTCCTGTCGGCGGAGGGCGGCAGACTTCTTGTCGGCGGAGGGCGGCAGACTTCTTGTCGGCGGAGGGCGGCAGACTTCTTGTCGGCGGAGGGCGGCAGACTTCCTGTCGGCGGAGGGCGGCAAACTTCCTGTCGGCGGAGGGCGGCAAACTTCCTGTCGGCGGCGGAGGGCGGCAGACTTCCTGTCGGCGGCGGAGGGCGGCAGACTTCCTGTCGGCGGCGGAGGGCGGCAGACTTCCTGTCGGCGGCGGAGGGCGGCAGACTTCCTGTCGCGGCGGAGGGCGGCAGACTTCCTGTCGGCGGCGGAGGGCGGCAGACTGTTGTGGCGGCGGAGGGCGGCAGACTTCCTGTCGGCGGAGGACGGCAGACTTCCTGTCGGCGGAGGACGGCAGACTTCCTGTTGGCGGAGGACGGCAGACTTCCTGTTGGCGGAGGGCGGCAAACTTCCTGTCGGCGGCGGAAGGCGGTCGGCGGAGGGCGGTCGGCGGAGGGCGGTCGGCGGAAGGCGGTTGGCGGAGGGCTGTCGGCGGAGGGCGGCAGACTTCGTGGCGGCGGAGGGCGGCAGACTTCGTGTCGGCGGAGGGCGGCAGACTTCGTGTCGGCGGAGGGCGGCAGACTTCGTGTCGGCCGAGGGCGGCAGACTTCGTGTCGGCGGAGGGCGGCAGACTTCGTGTCGGCGGAGGGCGGCAGACTTCCTGTCGGCGGAGGGCGGCAGACTTCCTGTCGGCGGAGGGCGGCAGACTTCCTGTCGGCGGAGGGCGGCAGACTTCTTGTCGGCGGATGGCGGCAGACTTCTTGTCGGCGGATGGCGGCAGACTTCGTGTCGGCGGATGGCGGCAGACTTCCTGTCGTCGCAGGGCGGCAGACATCCTGTCGGCGAGGGCGGCAGACATCCTGTCGGCGGAGGGTGGCAGACTTCGTGTCGGCGGAGGACGGCAGACTTCCTGTCGGCGGAGGGCGGCAGACTTCCTGTCGGCGGAGGGCGGCAGACTTCCTGTCGGCGGAGGCAGCAGACTTCTTGTCGGCGGAGGGCGGCAGACTTCTTGTCGGCGGAGGGCGGCAAACTTCTTGTCGGCGGAGGGCGGCAGACTTCCTGTCGGCGGAGGGCGGCAGACTTCCTGTCGGCGGCGGAGGGCGGCAGACTTCCTGTCGGCGGCGGAGGGCGGCAGACTTCCTGTCGGCGGCGGAGGGCGGCAGACTTCCTGTCGGCGGCGGAGGGCGGCAGACTTCCTGTCGGCGGCGGAGGGCGGCAGACTTCCTGTCGGCGGAGGGTGGCAGACTTCCTGTCGGCGGAAGGCGGAAGACTTCCTGTCGGCGGAGGGCGGCAGACTTCCTGTCGGCGGAGGGCGGCAGACTTCTTGTCGGCGGAGGGCGGCAGACTTCTTGTCGGCGGAGGGCGGCAGACTTCTTGTCGGCGGAGGGCGGCAGACTTCTTGTCGGCGGAGGGCGGCAGACCTATTGTCGGCGGAGGGCGGCAGACTTATTGTCGGCGGAGGGCGGCAGACTTATTGTCGGCGGAGGGCGGCAGACTTATTGTCGGCGGATGGCGGCAGACTTCCTGTCGGCGAGGGCGGCAGACATCCTGTCGGCGGAGGGTGGCAGACTTCGTGTCGGCGGAGGGCGGCAGACTTCGTGTCGGCGGAGGACGGCAGACTTCCTTTCGGCGGAGGGCGGCAGACTTCCTGGCTGCGGAGGGCGGCAGACTTCCTGTCGGCGGAGGCAGCGGACTTCTTGTCGGCGGAGGGCGGCAGACTTCTTGTCGGCGGAGGGCGGCAGACTTCTTGTCGGCGGAGGGCGGCAGACTTCTTGTCGGCGGAGGGCGGCAGACTTCTTGTCGGCGGAGGGCGGCAGACTTATTGTCGGCGGAGGGCGGCAGACTTATTGTCGGCGGAGGGCGGCAGACTTCCTCTCGGCGGATGGCGGCAGACTTCGTGTCGGCGGAGGGCGGCAGACTTCGTGTCGGCGGAGGACGGCAGACTTCCTGTCGGCGGAGGGCGGCAGACTTCCTGTCGGCGGAGCGCGGCAGACTTTCTGTCGGCGGAGCGCGGCAGACTTCTTGTCGGCGGAGGGCGGCAAACTTCTTGTCGGCGGAGGGCGGCAAACTTCCTGTCGGCGGAGGGCGGCAGACTTCCTGTCGGCGGCGGAGGGCGGCAGACTTCCTGTCGGCGGCGGAGGGCGGCAGACTTCCTGTCGGCGGCGGAAGGCGGCAGACTTCCTGTCGGCGGAGGGCGGCAGACTTCCTGTCGGCGGAGGGCGGAAGACTTCCTGTCGGCGGAGGGCGGAAGACTTCCTGTCGGCGGAGGGCGGTAGACTTCCTGTCGGCGGAGGGCGGCAGACTTCCTGTCGGCGGAGGGCGGCAGACTTCTTGTCGGCGGAGGGCGGCAGACTTCTTGTCGGCGGAGGGCGGCAGACTTCTTGTCGGCGGAGGGCGGCAGACTTCTTGTCGGCGGAGGGCGGCAGACTTCTTGTCGGCGGAGGGCGGCAGACTTATTGTCGGCGGAGGGCGGCAGACTTATTGTCGGCGGAGGGCGGCAGACTTCCTCTCGGCGGATGGCGGCAGACATCCTGTCGGCGGAGGGTGGCAGACTTCGTGTCGGCGGAGGGCGGCAGACTTCGTGTCGGCGGAGGGCGGCAGACTTCCTGTCGGCGGAGGGCGGCAGACTTCCTGTCGGCGGAGGGCGGCAGACTTCCTGTCGGCGGAGGGCGGCAGACTTCCTGTCGGCGGAGGGCGGCAGACTTCCTGTCGGCGGAGGCAGCAGACTTCTTGTCGGCGGAGGGCGGCAGACTTCTTGTCGGCGGAGGGCGGCAAACTTCCTGTCGGCGGAGGGCGGCAAACTTCCTGTCGGCGGAGGGCGGCAGACTTCCTGTCGGCGGCGGAGGGCGGCAGACTTCCTGTCGGCGGCGGAGGGCGGCAGACTTCTTGTCGGCGGCGGAGGGCGGCAGACTTCTTGTCGGCGGCGGAGGGCGGCAGACTTCCTGTCGGCGGCGGAGGGCGGCAGACTGTTGTGGCGGCGGAGGGCGGCAGACTGTTGTGGCGGCGGAGGGCGGCAGACTGTTGTGGCGGCGGAGGGCGGCAGACTTCCTGTCGGCGGAGGACGGCAGACTTCCTGTTGGCGGAGGACGGCAGACTTCCTGTTGGCGGAGGGCGGCAGGCTTCCTGTCGGCGGAGGGCGGCAAACTTCCTGTCGGCGGCGGAAGGCGGTCGGCGGAGGGCGGTCGGCGGAAGGCGGTTGGCGGAGGGCTGTCGGCGGAGGGCGGCAGACTTCCTGTCGGCGGAGGGCGGCAGTCTTCGTGTCGGCGGAGGGCGGCAGACTTCGTGTCGGCGGAGGGCGGCAGACTTCGTGTCGGCGGAGGGCGGCAGACTTCGTGTCGGCGGAGGGCGGCAGACTTCCTGTCGGCGGAGGGCGGCAGACTTCTTGTCGGCGGAGGGCGGCAGACTTCTTGTCGGCGGAGGGCGGCAGACTTCTTGTCGGCGGAGGGCGGCAGACTTCCTGTCGGCGGAGGGCGGCAAACTTCCTGTCGGCGGAGGGCGGCAAACTTCCTGTCGGCGGCGGAGGGCGGCAGACTTCCTGTCGGCGGCGGAGGGCGGCAGACTTCCTGTCGGCGGCGGAGGGCGGCAGACTTCCTGTCGGCGGCGGAGGGCGGCAGACTTCCTGTCGCGGCGGAGGGCGGCAGACTTCCTGTCGGCGGCGGAGGGCGGCAGACTGTTGTGGCGGCGGAGGGCGGCAGACTTCCTGTCGGCGGAGGACGGCAGACTTCCTGTCGGCGGAGGACGGCAGACTTCCTGTTGGCGGAGGACGGCAGACTTCCTGTTGGCGGAGGGCGGCAAACTTCCTGTCGGCGGCGGAAGGCGGTCGGCGGAGGGCGGTCGGCGGAGGGCGGTCGGCGGAAGGCGGTTGGCGGAGGGCTGTCGGCGGAGGGCGGCAGACTTCGTGTCGGCGGAGGGCGGCAGACTTCGTGTCGGCGGAGGGCGGCAGACTTCGTGTCGGCGGAGGGCGGCAGACTTCGTGTCGGCCGAGGGCGGCAGACTTCGTGTCGGCCGAGGGCGGCAGACTTCGTGTCGGCGGAGGGCGGCAGACTTCGTGTCGGCGGAGGGCGGCAGACTTCCTGTCGGCGGAGGGCGGCAGACTTCCTGTCGGCGGAGGGCGGCAGACTTCCTGTCGGCGGAGGGCGGCAGACTTCTTGTCGGCGGATGGCGGCAGACTTCTTGTCGGGCGGCAGACTTCCTGTCGGCGGAGGGCGGCAGACTTCTTGTCGGCGGAGGGCGGCAGACTTCTTGTCGGCGGAGGGCGGCAGACTTCTTGTCGGCGGAGGGCGGCAGACCTATTGTCGGCGGAGGGCGGCAGACTTATTGTCGGCGGAGGGCGGCAGACTTATTGTCGGCGGAGGGCGGCAGACTTATTGTCGGCGGATGGCGGCAGACTTCCTGTCGGCGAGGGCGGCAGACATCCTGTCGGCGGAGGGTGGCAGACTTCGTGTCGGCGGAGGGCGGCAGACTTCGTGTCGGCGGAGGACGGCAGACTTCCTTTCGGCGGAGGGCGGCAGACTTCCTGGCTGCGGAGGGCGGCAGACTTCCTGTCGGCGGAGGCAGCGGACTTCTTGTCGGCGGAGGGCGGCAGACTTCTTGTCGGCGGATGGCGGCAGACTTCTTGTCGGCGGAGGGCGGCAGACTTCTTGTCGGCGGAGGGCGGCAGACTTCTTGTCGGCGGAGGGCGGCAGACTTATTGTCGGCGGAGGGCGGCAGACTTATTGTCGGCGGAGGGCGGCAGACTTCCTCTCGGCGGATGGCGGCAGACTTCCTGTCGGCGAGGGCGGCAGACATCCTGTCGGCGGAGGGTGGCAGACTTCGTGTCGGCGGAGGGTGGCAGACTTCGTGTCGGCGGAGGACGGCAGACTTCCTTTCGGCGGAGGGCGGCAGACTTCCTGTCGGCGGAGGGCGGCAGACTTCCTGTCGGCGGAGGCAGCAGACTTCTTGTCGGCGGAGGGCGGCAGACTTCTTGTCGGCGGAGGGCGGCAGACTTCTTGTCGGCGGAGGGCGGCAAACTTCCTATCGGCGGAGGGCGGCAAACTTCCTGTCGGCGGAGGGCGGCAGACTTCCTGTCGGCGGCGGAGGGCGGCAGACTTCTTGTCGGCGGCGGAGGGCGGCAGACTTCCTGTCGGCGGCGGAGGGCGGCAGACTTCCTGTCGGCGGCGGAGGGCGGCAGACTTCCTGTCGGCGGCGGAGGGCGGCAGACTTCCTGTCGGCGGCGGAGGGCGGCAGACTTCCTGTCGGCGGCGGAGGGCGGCAGACTTCCTGTCGGCGGCGGAGGGCGGCAGACTTCCTGTCGGCGGAGGGCGGCAGACTTCCTGTCGGCGGAGGGCGGAAGACTTCCTGTCGGCGGAGGGCGGCAGACTTCCTGTCGGCGGAGGGCGGCAGACTTCCTGTCGGCGGAGGGCGGCAGACTTCTTGTCGGCGGAGGGCGGCAGACTTCTTGTCGGCGGAGGGCGGCAGACTTCTTGTCGGCGGAGGGCGGCAGACTTCTTGTCGGCGGATGGCGGCAGACATCCTGTCGGCGGAGGGTGGCAGACTTCGTGTCGGCGGAGGGCGGCAGACTTCGTGTCGGCGGAGGACGGCAGACTTCCTGTCGGCGGAGGACGGCAGACTTCCTGTCGGCGGAGGGCGGCAGACTTCCTGTCGGCGGAGGGCGGCAGACTTCTTGTCGGCGGAGGGCGGCAGACTTCTTGTCGGCGGAGGGCGGCAAACTTCCTGTCGGCGGAGGGCGGCAAACTTCCTGTCGGCGGAGGGCGGCAAACTTCCTGTCGGCGGAGGGCGGCAAACTTCCTGTCGGCGGAGGGCGGCAGACTTCCTGTCGGCGGCGGAGGGCGGCAGACTTCTTGTCGGCGGCGGAGGGCGGCAGACTTCCTGTCGGCGGCGGAGGGCGGCAGACTGTTGTGGCGGCGGAGGGCGGCAGACTGTTGTGGCGGCGGAGGGCGGCAGACTTCCTGTCGGCGGAGGACGGCAGACTTCCTGTTGGCGGAGGGCGGCAGACTTCCTGTTGGCGGAGGGCGGCAGACTTCCTGTCGGCGGAGGGCGGCAGGCTTTGTGTCGGCGGAGGGCGGCAAACTTCCTGTCGGCGGCGGAAGGCGGTCGGCGGAGGGCGGTCGGCGGAGGGCGGTCGGCGGAGGGCGGTCGGCGGAGGGCGGCAGACTTCGTGTCGGCGGAGGGCGGCAGACTTCGTGTCGGCGGAGGGCGGCAGACTTCGTGTCGGCGGAGGGCGGCAGACATCCTGTCGGCGAGGGCGGCAGACACCCTGTCGGCGAGGGCGGCAGACATCCTGTCGGCCGAGGGTGGCCGACTTCGTGTCGGCCGAGGGCGGCAGACTTCGTGTCGGCGGAGGGCGGCAGACTTCCTGTCGGCGGAGGGCGGCAGACTTCCTGTCGGCGGAGGGCGGCAGACTTCTTGTCGGCGGAGGGCGGCAGACTTCTTGTCGGCGGAGGGCGGGAGACATCCTGTCGGCGAGGGCGGCAGACATCCTGTCGGCGGAGGCGGCAGACGTCTTGTCGGCGGAGGCGGCAGACGTCTTGTCGGCGGAGGGCGGCAGACTTCCTGTCGGCGGAGGGCGGCAGACTTCCTGTCGGCGGAGGGCGGCAGACTTCCTGTCGGCGGAGGGCGGCAGACTTCCTGTCGGCGGAGGGCGGCAGACTTGTCGGCGGAGGGCGGCAGACTTGTCGGCGGAGGGCGGCCGACTTCTTGTCGGCGGAGGGCGGCAAACTTCCTGTCGGTGGAGGGCGGCAGACTTCCTGTCGGCGGAGGGTGGCAGACTTCCTGTCGGCGGCGGAGGGCGGCAGACTTCCTGTCGGCGGAGGGCGGCAGACTTCCTGTCAGCGGAGGGCGGCAGACTTCCTGTCAGCGGAGGGCGGCATTCTTCCAGTCGGCGGAGGGCGGCAGACTTCCTGTCGGCGGAGGCGGCAGACGTCTTGTCGGCGGAGGCGGCAGACGTCTTGTCGGCGGAGGGCGGCAGACTTCCTGTCGGCGGAGGGCGGCAGACTTCCTGTCGTCGCAGGGCGGCAGACTTCCTGTCGTCGCAGGGCGGCAGACTTCCTGTCGTCGCAGGGCGGCAGACATCCTGTCGGCGAGGGCGGCAGACATCCTGTCGGCGAGGGCGGCAGACTTCGTGTCGGCGAGGGCGGCAGACTTCGTGTCGGCGGAGGGCGGCAGACTTCCTGTCGGCGGAGGGCGGCAGACTTCCTGTCGGCGGAGGGCGGCAGTCTTCCAGTCTTCCAGTCGGCGGAGCGCGGCAGACTTTCTGTCGGCGGAGGCAGCAGACTTTCTGTCGGCGGAGGGCGGCATACTTCTTGTCGGCGGAGGGCGGCAGACTTCTTGTCGGCGGAGGGCGGCAAACTTCCTGTCGGCGGAGGGCGGCAGACTTCCTGTCGGCGGAGGGCGGCAGACTTCCTGTCGGCGGCGGAGGGCGGCAGACTTCCTGTCGGCGGCGGAGGGCGGCAGACTTCCTGTCGGCGGCGGAGGGCGGCAGACTTCCTGTCGGCGGCGGAGGGCGGCAGACTTCCTGTCGGCGGCGGAGGGCGACAGACTTCCTGTCGGCGGAGGGCGGCAGACTTCCTGTCGGCGGAGGGCGGAAGACTTCCTGTCGGCGGAGGGCGGAAGACTTCCTGTCGGCGGAGGGCGGCAGACTTCCTGTCGGCGGAGGGCGGCAGACTTCTTGTCGGCGGAGGGCGGCAGACTTCCTCTCGGCGGAGGGCGGCAGACTTCCTCTCGGCGGAGGGCGGCAGACATCCTGTCGGCGGAGGGCGGCAGACATCCTGTCGGCGGAGGGTGGCAGACTTCGTGTCGGCGGAGGGCGGCAGACTTCGTGTCGGCGGAGGACGGCAGACTTCCTGTCGGCGGAGGGCGGCAGACTTCCTGTCGGCGGAGGGCGGCAGACTTCCTGTCGGCGGAGGCAGCAGACTTCTTGTCGGCGGAGGCGGCAGACTTCTTGTCGGCGGAGGGCGGCAAACTTCCTGTCGGCGGAGGGCGGCAGACTTCCTGTCGGCGGCGGAGGGCGGCAGACTTCTTGTCGGCGGCGGAGGGCGGCAGACTTCTTGTCGGCGGCGGAGGGCGGCAGACTTCTTGTCGGCGGCGGAGGGCGGCAGACTTCCTGTCGGCGGCGGAGGGCGGCAGACTTCTTGTCGGCGGCGGAGGGCGGCAGACCTGTTGTGGCGGCGGAGGGCGGCAGACTGTTGTGGCGGCGGAGGGCGGCAGACTGTTGTGGCGGCGGAGGGCGGCAGACTTCCTGTTGGCGGAGGGCGGCAGACTTCCTGTCGGCGGAGGGCGGCAGACTTCCTGTCGGCGGAGGGCGGCAGTCTTCCAGTCGGCGGAGCGCGGCAGACTTTCTGTCGGCGGAGGCAGCAGACTTCTTGTCGGCGGAGGGCGGCAGACTTCTTGTCGGCGGAGGGCGGCAGACTTCTTGTCGGCGGAGGGCGGCAAACTTCCTGTCGGCGGAGGGCGGCAAACTTCCTGTCGGCGGAGGGCGGCAGACTTCCTGTCGGCGGCGGAGGGAGGGCGGCAGACTTCCTGTCGGCGGCGGAGGGCGGCAGACTTCCTGTCGGCGGCGGAGGGCGGCAGACTTCCTGTCGGCGGCGGAGGGCGGCAGACTTCCTGTCGGCGGCGGAGGGCGGCAGACTTCCTGTCGGCGGCGGAGGGCGGCAGACTTCCTGTCGGCGGAGGGCGGCAGACTTCCTGTCGGCGGAGGGCGGCAGACTTCCTGTCGGCGGAGGGCGGCAGACTTCCTGTCGGCGGAGGGCGGCAGACTTCCTGTCGGCGGAGGGCGGCAGACTTCTTGTCGGCGGAGGGCGGCAGACTTCCTCTCGGCGGATGGCGGCAGACTTCCTCTCGGCGGATGGCGGCAGACTTCGTGTCGGCGGAGGGCGGCAGACTTCGTGTCGGCGGAGGACGGCAGACTTCGTGTCGGCGGAGGACGGCAGACTTCGTGTCGGCGGAGGACGGCAGACTTCTTGTCGGCGGAGGGCGGCAAACTTCCTGTCGGCGGAGGGCGGCAAACTTCCTGTCGGCGGAGGGCGGCAGACTTCCTGTCGGCGGCGGAGGGCGGCAGACTTCTTGTCGGCGGCGGAGGGCGGCAGACTTCTTGTCGGCGGCGGAGGGCGGCAGACTGTTGTGGCGGCGGAGGGCGGCAGACTGTTGTGGCGGCGGAGGGCGGCAGACTGTTGTGGCGGCGGAGGGCGGCAGACTTCCTGCCGGCGGAGGACGGCAGACTTCCTGTTGGCGGAGGGCGGCAGACTTCCTGTCGGCGGAGGGCGGCAGGCTTTGTGTCGGCGGAGGGCGGCAAACTTCCTGTCGGCGGCGGAAGGCGGTCGGCGGAGGGCGGTCGGTGGAGGGCGGTCGGCGGAAGGCGGTTGGCGGAGGGCTGTCGGCGGAGGGCGGCAGACTTCGTGTCGGCGGAGGGCGGCAGACTTCCTGCCGGCGGAGGACGGCAGACTTCCTGTTGGCGGAGGGCGGCAGACTTCCTGTCGGCGGAGGGCGGCAGGCTTTGTGTCGGCGGAGGGCGGCAAACTTCCTGTCGGCGGCGGAAGGCGGTCGGCGGAGGGCGGTCGGTGGAGGGCGGTCGGCGGAAGGCGGTTGGCGGAGGGCTGTCGGCGGAGGGCGGCAGACTTCGTGTCGGCGGAGGGCGGCAGACTTCGTGTCGGCGGAGGGCGGCAGACTTCGTGTCGGCGGAGGGCGGCAGACTTCGTGTCGGCGGAGGGCGGCAGACACCCTGTCGGCGAGGGCGGCAGACATCCTGTCGGCTGAGGGTGGCCGACTTCGTGTCGGCCGAGGGCGGCAGACTTCCTGTCGGCGGAGGGCGGCAGACTTCCTGTCGGCGGAGGGCGGCAGACTTCCTGTCGGCGGAGGGCGGAAGACTTCCTGTCGGCGGAGGGCGGAAGACTTCCTGTCGGCGGAGGGCGGCAGACTTCCTGTCGGCGGAGGGCGGCAGACTTCTTGTCGGCGGAGGGCGGCAGACTTCTTGTCGGCGGAGGGCGGCAGACTTCTTGTCGGCGGAGGGCGGCAGACTTCCTCTCGGCGGAGGGCGGCAGACTTCCTCTCGGCGGAGGGCGGCAGACATCCTGTCGGCGGAGGGCGGCAGACATCCTGTCGGCGGAGGGTGGCAGACTTCGTGTCGGCGGAGGGCGGCAGACTTCGTGTCGGCGGAGGACGGCAGACTTCCTGTCGGCGGAGGGCGGCAGACTTCCTGTCGGCGGAGGGCGGCAGACTTCCTGTCGGCGGAGGCAGCAGACTTCTTGTCGGCGGAGGCGGCAGACTTCTTGTCGGCGGAGGGCGGCAAACTTCCTGTCGGCGGAGGGCGGCAGACTTCCTGTCGGCGGCGGAGGGCGGCAGACTTCTTGTCGGCGGCGGAGGGCGGCAGACTTCTTGTCGGCGGCGGAGGGCGGCAGACTTCTTGTCGGCGGCGGAGGGCGGCAGACTTCTTGTCGGCGGCGGAGGGCGGCAGACTTCCTGTCGGCGGCGGAGGGCGGCAGACTTCTTGTCGGCGGCGGAGGGCGGCAGACCTGTTGTGGCGGCGGAGGGCGGCAGACTGTTGTGGCGGCGGAGGGCGGCAGACTGTTGTGGCGGCGGAGGGCGGCAGACTTCCTGTTGGCGGAGGGCGGCAGACTTCCTGTCGGCGGAGGGCGGCAGACTTCCTGTCGGCGGAGGGCGGCAGTCTTCCAGTCGGCGGAGCGCGGCAGACTTTCTGTCGGCGGAGGCAGCAGACTTCTTGTCGGCGGAGGGCGGCAGACTTCTTGTCGGCGGAGGGCGGCAGACTTCTTGTCGGCGGAGGGCGGCAAACTTCCTGTCGGCGGAGGGCGGCAGACTTCCTGTCGGCGGCGGAGGGCGGCAGACTTCCTGTCGGCGGCGGAGGGCGGCAGACTTCCTGTCGGCGGCGGAGGGCGGCAGACTTCCTGTCGGCGGCGGAGGGCGGCAGACTTCCTGTCGGCGGCGGAGGGCGGCAGACTTCCTGTCGGCGGCGGAGGGCGGCAGACTTCCTGTCGGCGGCGGAGGGCGGCAGACTTCCTGTCGGCGGAGGGCGGCAGACTTCCTGTCGGCGGAGGGCGGCAGACTTCCTGTCGGCGGAGGGCGGCAGACTTCCTGTCGGCGGAGGGCGGCAGACTTCCTGTCGGCGGAGGGCGGCAGACTTCTTGTCGGCGGAGGGCGGCAGACTTCCTCTCGGCGGATGGCGGCAGACTTCCTCTCGGCGGATGGCGGCAGACTTCGTGTCGGCGGAGGGCGGCAGACTTCGTGTCGGCGGAGGACGGCAGACTTCGTGTCGGCGGAGGACGGCAGACTTCGTGTCGGCGGAGGACGGCAGACTTCTTGTCGGCGGAGGGCGGCAAACTTCCTGTCGGCGGAGGGCGGCAAACTTCCTGTCGGCGGAGGGCGGCAGACTTCCTGTCGGCGGCGGAGGGCGGCAGACTTCTTGTCGGCGGCGGAGGGCGGCAGACTTCTTGTCGGCGGCGGAGGGCGGCAGACTGTTGTGGCGGCGGAGGGCGGCAGACTGTTGTGGCGGCGGAGGGCGGCAGACTGTTGTGGCGGCGGAGGGCGGCAGACTTCCTGCCGGCGGAGGACGGCAGACTTCCTGTTGGCGGAGGGCGGCAGACTTCCTGTCGGCGGAGGGCGGCAGGCTTTGTGTCGGCGGAGGGCGGCAAACTTCCTGTCGGCGGCGGAAGGCGGTCGGCGGAGGGCGGTCGGTGGAGGGCGGTCGGCGGAAGGCGGTTGGCGGAGGGCTGTCGGCGGAGGGCGGCAGACTTCGTGTCGGCGGAGGGCGGCAGACTTCGTGTCGGCGGAGGGCGGCAGACTTCGTGTCGGCGGAGGGCGGCAGACTTCGTGTCGGCGGAGGGCGGCAGACACCCTGTCGGCGAGGGCGGCAGACATCCTGTCGGCTGAGGGTGGCCGACTTCGTGTCGGCCGAGGGCGGCAGACTTCCTGTCGGCGGAGGGCGGCAGACTTCCTGTCGGCGGAGGGCGGCAGACTTCTTGTCGGCGGAGGGCGGCAGACTTCTTGTCGGCGGAGGGCGGCAGACATCCTGTCGGCGAGGGCGGCAGACATCCTGTCGGCGGAGGCGGCAGACGTCTTGTCGGCGGAGGCGGCAGACGTCTTGTCGGCGGAGGGCGGCAGACTTCCTGTCGGCGGAGGGCGGCAGACTTCCTGTCGGCGGAGGGCGGCAGACTTCCTGTCGGCGGAGGGCGGAAGACTTCTTGTCGGCGGAGGGCGGCAGACTTCTTGTCGGCGGAGGGCGGCCGACTTCTTGTCGGCGGAGGGCGGCAAACTTCCTGTCGGTGGAGGGCGGCAGACTTCCTGTCGGCGGAGGGTGGCAGACTTCCTGTCGGCGGCGGAGGGCGGCAGACTTCCTGTCGGCGGAGGGCGGCAGACTTCCTGTCAGCGGAGGGCGGCATTCTTCCAGTCGGCGGAGGGCGGCAGACTTCCTGTCGGCGGAGGCGGCAGACGTCTTGTCGGCGGAGGGCGGCAGACGTCTTGTCGGCGGAGGGCGGCAGACGTCTTGTCGGCGGAGGGCGGCAGACTTCCTGTCGGCGGATGGCGGCAGACTTCCTGTCGTCGCAGGGCGGCAGACATCCTGTCGGCGAGGGCGGCAGACTTCGTGTCGGCGGAGGGCGGCAGACTTCCTGTCGGCGGAGGACGGCAGACTTCCTGTCGGCGGAGGGCGGCAGTTTTCCAGTCGGCGGAGCGCGGCAGACTTTCTGTCGGCGGAGGCAGCAGACTTTCTGTCGGCGGAGGCAGCAGACTTCTTGTCGGCGGAGGGCGGCAGACTTCTTGTCGGCGGAGGGCGGCAGACTTCTTGTCGGCGGAGGGCGGCAAACTTCCTGTCGGCGGAGGGCGGCAGACTTCCTGTCGGCGGCGGAGGGCGGCAGACTTCCTGTCGGCGGCGGAGGGCGGCAGACTTCCTGTCGGCGGCGGAGGGCGGCAGACGTCCTGTCGGCGGCGGAGGGCGGCAGACTTCCTGTCGGCGGAGGGCGGCAGACTTCCTGTCGGCGGAGGGCGGAAGACTTCCTGTCGGCGGAGGGCGGCAGACTTCCTGTCGGCGGAGGGCGGCAGACTTCCTGTCGGCGGAGGGCGGCAGACTTCCTGTCGGCGGAGGGCGGCAGACTTCTTGTCGGCGGAGGGCGGCAGACTTCTTGTCGGCGGAGGGCGGCAGACTTCTTGTCGGCGGAGGGCGGCAGACCTATTGTCGGCGGAGGGCGGCAGACTTATTGTCGGCGGAGGGCGGCAGACTTCCTCTCGGCGGATGGCGGCAGACTTCCTGTCGGCGAGGACGGCAGACTGTTGTGTCGGCGGAGGGCGGCAGACTTCTTGTCGGCGGCGGAGGGCGGCAGACTGTTGTGGCGGCGGAGGGCGGCAGACTGTTGTGGCGGCGGAGGGCGGCAGACTGTTGTGGCGGCGGAGGGCGGCAGACTTCCTGTCGGCGGAGGACGGCAGACTTCCTGTTGGCGGAGGGCGGCAGACTTCCTGTCGGCGGAGGGCGGCAGGCTTTGTGTCGGCGGAGGGCGGCAAACTTCCTGTCGGCGGCGGAGGGCGGTCGGCGGAGGGCGGTCGGCGGAAGGCGGTTGGCGGAGGGCTGTCGGCGGAGGGCGGCAGACTTCGTGTCGGCGGAGGGCGGCAGACTTCGTGTCGGCGGAGGGCGGCAGACATCCTGTCGGCGAGGGCGGCAGACATCCTGTCGGCGAGGGCGGCAGACATCCTGTCGGCGAGGGCGGCAGACATCCTGTCGGCGAGGGCGGCAGACATCCTGTCGGCCGAGGGTGGCCGAATTCGTGTCGGCCGAGGGCGGCAGACTTCGTGTCGGCGGAGGGCGGCAGACTTCCTGTCGGCGGAGGGCGGCAGACTTCTTGTCGGCGGAGGGCGGCAGACTTCTTGTCGGCGGAGGGCGGTAGACATCCTGTCGGCGAGGGCGGCAGACTGTTGTGGCGGCGGAGGGCGGCAGACTGTTGTGGCGGCGGAGGGCGGCAGACTTCCTGTCGGCGGAGGACGGCAGACTTCCTGTTGGCGGAGGACGGCAGACTTCCTGTCGGCGGAGGGCGGCAGACTTCCTGTCGGCGGAGGGCGGCAGGCTTTGTGTCGGCGGAGGGCGGCAAACTTCCTGTCGGCGGCGGAAGGCGGTCGGCGGAGGGCGGTCGGCGGAGGGCGGTCGGCGGAGGGCGGTCGGCGGAAGGCGGTTGGCGGAGGGCTGTCGGCGGAGGGCGGCAGACTTCGTGTCGGCGGAGGGCGGCCGACTTCTTGTCGGCGGAGGGCGGCAAACTTCCTGTCGGTGGAGGGCGGCAGACTTCCTGTCGGCGGAGGGCGGCAGACTTCCTGTCGGCGGAGGGCGGCATTCTTCCAGTCGGCGGAGGGCGGCAGACTTCCTGTCGGCGGAGGCGGCAGACGTCTTGTCGGCGGAGGCGGCAGACGTCTTGTCGGCGGAGGGCGGCAGACTTCCTGTCGGCGGAGGGCGGCAGACTTCCTGTCGGCGGAGGGCGGCAGACTTCTTGTCGGCGGAGGGCGGCAGACTTCTTGTCGGCGGAGGGCGGCAAACTTCCTGTCGGCGGAGGGCGGTCGGCGGAGGGCGGCACACTTCCTGTCGGCGTCGGATGGCGGTCGGCGCAGGGCGGTCGGCGGAGGGCGGCACACTTCCTGTCGGCGGAGGGCGGCAGACTTCCTTTCGGCGGAGGGCGGCACACTTCCTGTCGGCGGCGGAGGGTGGTCGGCGGAGGGGTCGGCGGAGGGCGGCAGACTTCCTGTCGTCGGAGGGCGGCAGACTTTCTGTCGGCGGATGGCGGCAGACATCCTGTCGGCGAGGGTGGCAGACTTCCTGTCGGCGGTGGAGGGCGGTCGGCGGAGGGCGGCAGACTTCCTGTCGGCGGTGGAGGGCGGTCGGCGGAGGGCGGCAGACTTCCTGTCGGCGGAGGGCGGCAGACTTCCTGTCGGCGGAGGGCGGCAGACTTCCTGTCGGCGGAGGGCGGCAGACTTCCTGTCGGCGGAGGGCGGCAGACTTCCTGTCGGTGGAGGGCGGCAGACTTCGTGTCGGCGGAGGGCGGCAGACTTCCTGTCGGCGGAGGGCGGCACACTTCCTCTCGGCGGCGGGTGCATTCGGCGGAGGGCGGCACACTTCCTCTCGGCGGAGGGCAGCAGACTTCCTGTTGGCGGAGGGCGGCAGACTTCCTGTCGGCGGAGGGCGGCACACTTCCTGTCGGCGGAGGGCGGCACACTTCCTGTCGGCGGAGGGCGGCACACTTCCTGTCGGCGGAGGGCGGCACACTTCCTGTCGGCGGCGGAGGGCGGTCGGCGGCACACTTCCCGTCGTCGGAGGGCGGCACACTTCCTGTCGGCGGCGGAGGGCGGTCGGCGGAGGGCGGCAGACTTCCTGTCGGCGGAGGGCGGCAGACTTCGTGTCGGCGGAGGGCGGCAGACTTCGTGTCGGCGGAGGGCGGCAAACTTCCTGTCGGCGGAGGGCGGCAGACTTCCTGTCGGCGGTGGGCGGCAGACTTCCTGTCGGCGGAGGGCGGAAGACTTCCTGTCGGCGGAGGGCGGAAGACTTCTTGTCGGCGGAGGGCGGCAGACTTCTTGTCGGCGGAGGGCGGCAGACTTCTTGTCGGCGGAGGGCGGCAGACTTCTTGTCGGCGGAGGGCGGCAGACTTCTTGTCGGCGGATGGCGGCAGACTTCTTGTCGGCGGAGGGCGGCAGACTTCTTGTCGGCGGAGGGCGGCAGACTTCTTGTCGGCGAGGGCGGCAGACATCCTGTCGGCGGAGGCGGCAGACGTCTTGTCGGCGGAGGGCGGCAGACTTCCTGTCGGCGGAGGGCGGCAGACTTCCTGTCGGCGGAGGGCGGCAGACTTCCTGTCGGCGGAGGGCGGCAGACTTCCTGTCGGCGGAGGGCGGAAGACTTCTTGTCGGCGGAGGGCGGAAGACTTCTTGTCGGCGGAGGGCGGCCGACTTCTTGTCGGCGGAGGGCGGCCGACTTCTTGTCGGCGGAGGGCGGCCGACTTCCTGTCGGTGGAGGGCGGCAGACTTCCTGTCGGTGGAGGGCGGCAGACTTCCTGTCGGTGGAGGGCGGCAGACTTCCTGTCGGCGGCGGAGGGCGGCAGACTTCCTGTCGGCGGCGGAGGGCGGCAGACTTCCTGTCGGCGGCGGAGGGCGGCAGACTTCCTGTCGGCGGCGGAGGGCGGCAGACTTCCTGTCGGCGGCGGAGGGCGGCAGACTTCCTGTCGGCGGCGGTGGGCGGCAGACTGTTGTGGCGGTGGAGGGCGGCAGACTTCCTGTTGGCGGAGGACGGCAGACTTCCTGTTGGCGGAGGACGGCAGACTTCCTGTCGGCGGAGGGCGGCAGGCTTCGTGTCGGCGGAGGGCGGCACACTTCCTGTCGGCGGCGGAAGGCGGTCGGCGGAGGGCGGTCGGCGGAAGGCGGTTGGCGGAGGGCTGTCGGCGGAGGGCGGCAGACTTCGTGTCGGCGGAGGGCGGCAGACTTCGTGTCGGCGGAGGGCGGCAGACATCGTGTCGGCGGAGGACGGCAGACTTTCTGTCGGCGGAGGACGGCAGACTTTCTGTCGGCGGAGGACGGCAGACTTTCTGTCGGCGGAGGACGGCAGACTTCCTGTCGGCGGAGGGCGGCAGACTTCCTGTCGGCGGAGCGCGGCAGACTTCCAGTCGGCGGAGCGCGGCAGACTTCCTGTCGGGGAAGGGCGGCAGACTTCCTGTCGGCGGAGGGCGGCAGACTTCATGTCGCCGGAGGGCGGCAGACTTCCTGTCGGCGGAGGGTGGCAGACTTCCTGTCGGCGGAGGGCGGCAGACTTCCTGTCGGCGGAGGGCGGAAGACTTCCTGTCGGCGGAGGGCGGCAGACTTCCTGTCGGCGGAGGGCGGCAGACTTCTTGTCGGCGGAGGGCGGCAGACTTCTTGTCGGCGGATGGCGGCAGACTTCGTGTCGGCGGATGGCGGCAGACTTCCTGTCGTCGCAGGGCGGCAGACATCCTGTCGGCGAGGGCGGCAGACATCCTGTCGGCGGAGGGTGGCAGACTTCGTGTCGGCGGAGGGCGGCAGACTTCGTGTCGGCGGAGGGCGGCAGACTTCGTGTCGGCGGAGGGCGGCAGACTTCGTGTTGGCGGAGGACGGCAGACTTCCTGTCGGCGGAGGGCGGCAGACTTCCTGTCGGCGGAGGGCGGCAGTCTTCCAGTCGGCGGAGCGCGGCAGACTTTCTGTCGGCGGAGGCAGCAGACTTCTTGTCGGCGGAGGGCGGCAGACTTCTTGTCGGCGGAGGGCGGCAGACTTCTTGTCGGCGGAGGGCGGCAAACTTCCTGTCGGCGGAGGGCGGCAGACTTCCTGTCGGCGGTGGGCGGCAGACTTCCTGTCGGCGGCGGAGGGCGGCAGACTTCCTGTCGGCGGCGGAAGGCGGCAGACTTCCTGTCGGCGGCGGAAGGCGGCAGACTTCCTGTCGGCGGAGGGCGGAAGACTTCCTGTCGGCGGAGGGCGGAAGACTTCCTGTCGGCGGAGGGCGGAAGACTTCCTGTCGGCGGAGGGCGGAAGACTTCCTGTCGGCGGAGGGCGGAAGACTTCCTGTCGGCGGAGGGCGGCAGACTTCCTGTCGGCGGAGGGCGGCAGACTTCCTGTCGGCGGAGGGCGGCAGACTTCCTGTCGGCGGAGGGCGGCAGACTTCCTGTCGGCGGAGGGCGGCAGACTTCCTGTCGGCGGAGGGCGGCAGACTTCCTGTCGGCGGAGGGCGGCAGACTTCTTGTCGGCGGAGGGCGGCAGACTTATTGTCGGCGGAGGGCGGCAGACTTATTGTCGGCGGAGGGCGGCAGACTTCTTGTCGGCGGAGGGCGGCAGACTTCTTGTCGGCGGAGGGCGGCAGACTTCTTGTCGGCGGAGGGCGGCAGACTTCTTGTCGGCGGAGGGCGGCAAACTTCCTGTCGGCGGCGGAGGGCGGCAAACTTCCTGTCGGCGGCGGAGGGCGGCAGACTTCCTGTCGGCGGCGGAGGGCGGCAGACTTCCTGTCGGCGGCGGAGGGCGGCAGACTTCCTGTCGGCGGCGGAGGGCGGCAGACTGTTGTGGTGGCGGAGGGCGGCAGACTGTTGTGGCGGCGGAGGGCGGCAGACTGTTGTGGCGGTGGAGGGCGGCAGACTGTTGTGGCGGCGGAGGGCGGCAGACTTCCTGTCGGCGGAGGACGTTAGACTTCCTGTTGGCGGAGGACGGCAGACTTCCTGTTGGCGGAGGGCGGCAGGCTTCCTGTCGGCGGAGGGCGGCAGGCTTTGTGTCGGCGGAGGGCGGCAGGCTTTGTGTCGGCGGAGGGCGGCAAACTTCCTGTCGGCGGCGGAGGGCGGTCGGCGGAGGGCGGTCGGCGGAGGGCGGTCGGCGGAGGGCGGTCGGCGGAGGGCGGTCGGCGGAAGGCGGTTGGCGGAGGGCTGTCGGCGGAGGGCGGCAGACTTCGTGTCGGCGGAGGGCGGCAGACTTCGTGTCGGCGGAGGGCGGCAGACTTCGTGTCGGCGGAGGGCGGCAGACTTCGTGTCGGCGGAGGGCGGCAGACTTCGTGTCGGCGGAGGGCGGCAGACTTCCTGTCGGCGGAGGCAGCAGACTTCTTGTCGGCGCAGGGCGGCAGACTTCTTGTCGGCGGAGGGCGGCAGACTTCTTGTCGGCGGAGGGCGGCAGACTTCCTGTCGGCGGCGGAAGGCGGTTGGCGGAGGGCTGTCGGCGGAGGGCGGCAGACTTCCTGTCGGCGGAGGGCGGCAGAGTTCCTGACGGCGGAGGGCGGCAGACTTCGTGTCGGCGGAGGGCGGCAGACTTCGTGTCGGCGGAGGGCGGCAGACATCGTGTCGGCGGAGGGCGGCAGACTTCGTGTCGGCGGAGGACGGCAGACTACCTGTCGGCGGAGGACGGCAGACTTCCTGTCGGCGGAGGGCGGCAGACTTCCTGTCGGCGGAGGGCGGCAGACTTCCAGTCGGCGGAGCGCGGCAGACTTCCTGTCGGCGAAGGGCGGCAGACTTCCTGTCGGCGGAGGCGGCAGACTTCCTGTCGGCGGAGGGCGGCAGACTTCTTGTCGGCGGAGGGCGGCAGACTTCCTGTCGGCGGAGTGCGGCAGACTTCCTGTCGGCGGAGGGCGGCAGACTTCCTGTCGCCGGAGGGCGGAAGACTTCCTGTCGGCGGAGGGCGGCAGACTTCCTGTCGGCGGAGGGCGGCAGACTTCTTGTCGGCGGAGGGCGGCAGACTTCTTGTCGGCGGATGGCGGCAGACTTCCTGTCGGCGGATGGCGGCAGACTTCCTGTCGTCGCAGGGCGGCAGACATCCTGTCGGCGGAGGGTGGCAGACTTCGTGTCGGCGGAGGGCGGCAGACTTCGTGTCGGCGGAGGACGGCAGACTTCCTGTCGGCGGAGGGCGGCAGACTTCCTGTCGGCGGAGGGCGGCAGCCTTCCAGTCGGCGGAGCGCGGCAGACTTCCTGTCGGCGGAGGCAGCAGACTTCTTGTCGGCGCAGGGCGGCAGACTTCTTGTCGGCGGAGGGCGGCAGACTTCTTGTCGGCGGAGGGCGGCAGACTTCCTGTCGGCGGAGGGCGGCAAACTTCCTGTCGGCGGAGGGCGGCAGACTTCCTGTCGGCGGCGGAGGGCGGCAGACTTCCTGTCGGCGGCGGAGGGCGGCAGACTTCCTGTCGGCGGCGGAGGGCGGCAGACTTCCTGTCGGCGGCGGAGGGCGGCAGACTTCCTGTCGGCGGAGGGCGGCAGACTTCCTGTCGGCGGAGGGCGGCAGACTTCTTGTCGGCGGAGGGCGGCAGACTTCCTGTCGGCGGATGGCGGCAGACTTCCTGTCGGCGGAGGGTGGCAGACTTCGTGTCGGCGGAGGGCGGCAGACTTCGTGTCGGCGGAGGGCGGCAGACTTCGTGTCGGCGGAGGGCGGCAGACTTCGTGTCGGCGGAGGGCGGCAGACTTCGTGTCGGCGGAGGGCGGCAGACTTCCTGTCGGCGGAGGGCGGCAGACTTCCTGTCGGCGGAGGGCGGCAGACTTCTTGTCGGCGGAGGGCGGCAGACTTCCTGTCGGCGGAGGGCGGCAAACTTCCTGTCGGCGGAGGGCGGCAGACTCTCTGTCGGCGGAGGGCGGCAGACATCGTGTCGGTGGAGGGCGGCAGACTTCGTGTCGGTGGAGGGCGGCAGACTTCGTGTCGGCGGAGGGCGGCAGACTTCCTGTCGGCGGAGGGCGGCAGACTTCCTGTCGGCGGAGGGCGGCACACTTCCTCTCGGCGGCGGGTGCGTTCGGCGGAGGGCGGCACACTTCCTCTTGGCGGAGGGCAGCAGACTTCCTTTTGGCGGAGGGCGGCAGACTTCCTGTCAGCGGAGGGCGGCACACTTCCTGTCGGCGGAGGGCGGCACACTTCCTGTCGGCGGCGGAGGGCGGTCGGCGGAGGGCGGCACACTTCCTGTCGGCGGCGGAGGGCGGTCGGCGGAGGGCGGCACACTTCCTGTCGGCGGCGGAGGGCGGTCGGCGGAGGGCGGAAGACTCCGTGTCGGCGGAGGGCGGCAGACATCCTGTCGGCGGAGGGCGGCAGACTTCCTGTCGGCGGAGGGCGGCAGACTTCGTGTCGGCGGAGGGCGGCAGACTTCGTGTCGGCGGAGGGCGGCAGACTTCGTGTCGGCGGAGGGGGGCAGACTTCGTGTCGGCGGAGGGCGGCAGACTTCCTGTCGGCGGAGGGCGGCAGACTTCCTGTCGGCTGAGGGCGGCAGACTTCCTGTCGGCTGAGGGCGGCAGACTTCCTATCGGCGTATGGCGGCAGACTTCCTGTCGGCGGTGGGCGGCAGACTTCCTGTCGGCAGCGGAGGGCGGTCGGCGGAGGGCGGCAGACTTCGTGTCGGATATCTTGATCGGCTGAAGCAGATCTTAGAAGGCCCAGCCTGCGCTGTTTCTGGTCATTTTTTTCGACGAGCTTCCGCCTAATGGCACCTCCTTGAGTAAATTTGACAAATTTCTATTAAACCCATGCCCCTCTTCTCTATTCTTTCTGCAAGAAAGACAGCTCACTAGATTCCTGTGTGATGCACACGAGCACAGTGACTTTGGGAGTAACACAGCACGTCTGACTGTCATTTCAAGAATTTTCGGGAAATAGGTTTCTTGTACATTCTTCGCAACTGCGTTCTTGTTTGTTATGTCAAGTGCATGGTTTTTAGCAACGGTTTGATGAACTTCTTACATATAATATGCAGCAGTGCTTCTCTGTGGCCGCTATCCTTGTTCTCACAGGTCAGGACAGGCAAACCCGCGGTTTTATTCGCACTAGTTGTAGAGCAAGCATGTGTCCAGTGGCCTTTGATGATGCGTTCTGTCTTTGAGCATGACATCAACGAACTTGTTGAGGCCATGTAACAGTCTTCGGAGCGCTGACGTCGGCTAAAAGAGTCCACCCCTGCCTTGGTGGGCAGTCAAACTGTCTACAGTAGGATTTCCTTGCCTGTAAATGCAAGCTGAAAACTGCAGAATAATTTGATGTTGTGCTTGGCTGCCAGTTTTTTCCTCTAATTACCTTGAGCCGTCTTCCCCGGAGTTCTAAGCCGGCAGGGATTTCATGGAACGAAACGCCGGTCTTCTTGTTTCGTTGACTGGACATGCAAAACGAAACGACCAGAAACGCATTTTCACTCGCTACTCCCCCTAGCAACTGCAGTCATCGACGCGTCACTTGTCAAACGCAGCAACATCGCCTCCCTGCCGCCCACCAGTGTCATTTCCTGCAGCCTCTTCTCAGTTTACCGCAATGCCACTGGACAACTCTGCGACTTCTTTGCTCCGGTTTATGGTCAACCTGTTGTCCAACCTGACGTCCGTGATTCTACAGCGCTTGGGCTAGTAACTAGAAATGGCAAGTTCCAGTCATGCTGGTGTGCTGCAGTGGAACTGCAGAGGCATTTCCACGAAGGTGGGAGAGCTGAAGACCCGACTACAAATTCACAAGCTCCACGTATGGGCCATGCTGCTAAAGGAAGCAAACGCCTTGCCATCGGTTACAGGCTTCAGTGCCTACATGTCTCCTTCAATGATAGACCGTGGTGTACAAACTGCTGCTCCCCCGGGAAAGGCGGCGGTTATGTGAACTCACGTTTTCCGCATGTACGCCTTGCTCTCGAAAACTGGTGCACGTCGTATCAAGAGGTAGTGGCAGTGGCTACGAACATAAGAAGGGAACCGTTGTGGTCGTTTCATTTTACGTTAGACCAGCCGGTGGTACTTCCTCCCGTATTAATCTTGGCTGGTTAACATGTGTCCGTCGGCAGTATCCCGGGTGTCCGATTTTAGTCGGAGGTGACTTTAACGCCCCTCACCAGGATTGGGGGTACCGCACTTCAAGGCCTGGTGGCAGGCGTGTGCGGGACGCCTTCATGGATGCCCCATTTGTGCTGCTCAACCATTCTGGGACAGCAACACGGCCAGTGCGTCAAATTAGCAGTGCTTCCTATGCTCCAGACTTGACGTGGTGGTCGGGACCGGGTACTCCCTCCTAGCACATGGAGCCAGACTGCTGGGGAAGTGATCATCACCCTATCATCATCGGTCTTCACACCTCACATTTCCGCCCTTTACGCTATAAATGTTCTGTGATCAACTGGGACAGTTTCCGCTCCTGTATGGGCAATCTCTCCTCAGATTCTTCGCCAATCTTTGTTGAGCGCATACAAACAGCGCTCAACAGTGCTACAACTACCACTTGGACTGATGTTGGTCGACCGGCACCAGACCTCTACCTTCTTAACTTGTGGGCGGCACGCCGTCAAGCCGAGCTGGCTGCTACGAGAGGCCGTACTTCGTCGCAGGCGCGTAAGCGATTGCACTATCTTACAGCTAAGGCACGCAAATATGAACGCGACCTCTCTCGGTGGCAGTGAAATGCGTGGTGCAAAGCATTTTCTGCAAAATCCCCGAATTCCTCTCTCTGGCGAACATTCCGTATAACGGAACGTGGTCGCCGTTCGACTGACGCAGCGGCAACCGCATGTTTCGCGGCTAACTTGTCGCCAGATGATTTCGCCAAAGAAGGAGCGCGAAATTTTTTCCCGAAATACGATGCTGTGCCTTCATCCGCTAGTTTACATATGGCAGGCATCCCAGCGCATGTATATCAAACGCCGTCTGATGTCGACGTAGATGGAATTGCGTGTGCATTCTCTATGCTTGAGTTGCTGGCTGCAATAGATGAAGCGAAACGGAAAACAGCGCCCGGCCCGGACAATATTCAGTACGAGGTGTACAAGAACCTGAGTAGCGCTGCACTCCCTCAGTTACTTGACACCATAAACAAAGTATGGTTGGATGGCGTAGTGCCCGAGAGCTGGAAATCCGCTGTCTGATTCCTTTCCCGAAACCAGGAAAGCCTCCGACGGACCTTGCCAACTTGCGACCTATCTCCTTAACTCCTACGCTGTGCAAGCTGGCGGAGAAAATGCTCGCCACACGATTGTTATGGTGGCTAGAGCAGCAGTTTTTATCACCCAGCAGAAATCGGCTTTCGTCCATATATTGGTACAGAGGACGGGTTGGCTGTCTTAGCATCTGCAGTGTTGTCATCTACCCGCAGCCGCAATGTGCGTACTATTTCAGCAATGGACGTTGAAAAGGCATACGATAACATCAGTCATGCAGCCATTCTGAACTCCATTGACATGCTTCATCTCCCTCTGAGAGTGCGTAGTTTTGTCCAATCATTTTTGGAAGGCAGAAAATTTGCAATACGCCTCAGCGGCGAAGCGGTCGGATCATTTGTTCCTCTCTGCGGGCTTGCCGCAGGGATCAATATTGTCGCCGACGTTATTTAATATTGTTTTTATCCCGCTGGCTTGGCGCTTGCATGACATCCGTGACATAAAATTTCTTCACTACGCTGACGACATCACGGTGTGGAGTACTCACCAAGATCTCTGTACTCTGGAGGCTGCCCTTCAATCTGCCTTAGATGTTACCTGTAATTACGCATCATCCATCGGACTTCAGCTATCCGTGCATAAAACAACATACACCTCAGTCGCCAACCTCTGGGGACGCCATAAACTTGCTGCAAGTCCAATCCGTCTTTGACTATCAGGAACCCCACTACAGGAAAGTCCGAGTGCATAAATCATTGGCTTAATGATTCACCTATCAGGATCAGCGACTGCATGGCTTTCTCAGGCAAAACGACAAGCTATTCAGACTTTGGGTTTGATTAGAAGAATTGCCCCTAAAACTGGTGGCGCAGGCTCGTTCGTTGCACCGAAATTGGTGAGGGCAGTTCTGCAGCCACGTATTGTTTATCAAGCCCAGCTTCAACATCTTACAAGAGCCCAATGGGATCGCCTTGAAGCCGTGAACCGAGAGGCTATGAGGACCATTACGTGCCTTCCACGCATCACACCGGTCATAGCTTTACAAGAGAATGCGCAGCTCAATGCCATTGATGAGCTGGTGCAGCAGTGCCGTGAAGCGCGCAGCCTTAAGGCCAGTCTATCGCACTCCACGCATGCACTGAGGACTTATGCAACGTCACACTCCATTCTTCAGCCGCCAACGCCAGCTTTTCCCCCATGGAAGTTTGTACAGCTCAGCGACAACAAGCCAACAGATAATCGCCGGACAACATCTGCTCATTCGGCATCATTGCTTCGCCAGAAATTTGAGGAACAAGATGCTTGCCTGCCTGAAGAATCCATTGTCTACGTAGACGCAAGCATACAAAACTGCAAAGCAACAACAGCTATCTACTGCCCGTGCAGACCTGCCCTGAATCAAACCTCTTGGTTTCAACTTACGGAACCCCCTTCGTCCTTTTGTGCTGAGCTCGTTGCAGTTCAAGAAGCACTCTGCTCTGTGGCCGACATAAATATGCTCCCTGCGGCCCGCATTGTCATCCGCACTGACACCCTTCAAGTTGTCCGTTTGCTACGACGTGTTAGCCGCTGTCCCACGATATGTCAGGATATCCACCGGCTCGCGGCACGCATTCCGCAGCCAGTACGTATTGAGTGGGTCCCACGGAATCTGCTGACCTATCAAAGCCAGGCAGATTTAGCGACCCGCCTTGCGAATCCCAACTTATCACCGCCTCCGCTCCTTCATTTGGACAATTTTACCCTTCTTTCATCAAGAAAGGAACACCTCCGGCGCCGCACACGTGATCTCATCCCCCCGTGTGCGGTAACCCTCCCCCGCGGTCTTACCCGTGCAGAGGAGGTGGCGCTTAGGAGGATCCGGGTCGGGGTTGCCCTCACACCAGCCATCACTCGGAAGTGGCCTCAGTACCGAGAAGTGTTTCCTCGGCCAGGGTGTCCGATATGTAAACACGAGGACATTCATTCATCACTTACTGTGGGACTGCCCAGCTCTCAAGCCTACAAGGATCCGGCACCTGATGGTAGCAGGTCTTTCACCAAGCAACCCTTCTTCATACATTGCCTGGACGCAGGGACCATACCATCGTTCTCTACTGGACTTCATCAAATCAGCTAACCTTTTTCCATTTATTTAATCTCTATTATATTGTAACGTGCTTCCACAGAACCTCGACGGAAGAAGCAGAAGATGAAGGACTGACCCGCGGAGAAAGAGGAAGAAAAAGAGAGAGCTGAAGGACGCTGCTAGGCTTCCTGCTTCCATCCTGCTTCGACCGGTCCCCTCTTTGAATAAACCCCCGTGCGTGCAAAGCACGTAACAGGTTGGTGAGAGGTGCCGGGTATCGACCACGGAGCATTCCATCTACCGAAGGAGCCGTAGACTCGCAGGCTTCCCACCACTGCCATCGGACATGCCTGGAGACGACAATGCTGAGCAACCCGGGCTATCCACAGCGAACAACTGGCCACATTATCGAGAGCCCCGCACATTTTTTGGAAAACCTGAAGAGGACGTTGACGAGTGGCTGAAACACTACGAGCGGGTGAGCAAATACAATCGATGGAACGCTGCTACTAAACTGGCTAACGTTGTGTTTTTCCTTGCCGCCACTGCCCTTGACTGGTTCGACAATCATGAGGATACACTGAGTTCATGGGCTACCTTTACGACCGAGATAAAGAAAAATTTTGGGGATGAATCGGCAAAGAAGAAGCGTGCGGAACAGACATTGCTTCACCGCGCGCAAGTACCCGGAGAAACTTGCACGGCATACATCGAAGCCATCTTAAAGTTATGCAAGCTAGTTAACTCCAGAATGCTTGAAGAAGACAAAGTCGGCCACCTTCTAAAAGGAATTGCGGAAGATGTTTACAATTTCCTGATTAGCAAAGAGAGCCTGAGCACCACCGCTGACGTTATAGAACATTGCAGAACATTTGAAGCTCTTAAGCTGCGTCGAATCACCCCTAAATTCGGAAGATTGGCCAATGTCACCTCTATAGCCAGTGTTGAAGCCAGTCCTCCAAATTCTATGGCTGATATGATTCGAGAGATTGTGCGCGAGGAATTGTCCAGATCCCGGGATACCTTCTGCCACACACAATATCTGCGGCACAGTTCTGCACCGGAGGAAGATGTTGCCGCCCTGTCGACTCCGTGGGCTCCACCCAACAGCACTTTGCCCATGGACGATCGGAACATTGCCCAACGTTATCGCCACCAGCCGACAGAAAGGAGGCCCACCTACCCAGAAGACGTGGTTCGTCAGCAGCGAGATCCTGGCTTCAGCCAACGTCGCGACTTTGTTCGCCAGGACTCTTATGGCGGTCGCTGGCGCTCTCAACCTTTGTGCTACCGGTGTGGCATTGCAGGGCATATCGCTAGATATTGCCGCCGTCGTTTCCCAACTTCTCAAGACTGCCAACCCCCGGCGAATACTTACGGGCAACTGCACACCGCGCAGCAGAGACCCCCAACGTCCGCTTGGGACCCGTACCGTCCGAGCAATTTGCGGAGTTCATCACCCGCATCTGACCGCAGTGTGACGCCGCCACCTCAGCGCCAACGGCGGTCACCTTCTCCTCGAGCGTCGTGCATCCCCTCCGCCTCCGGGAAACTAGGAGGCGCGGCCGATGGAGGTGAGGCCGCCGGCGAGTCGATGACGTCCAATCTACCTCTGCCCGTGTTTATGTTGAAGAACAAACTGGAAGTGTTTATTGATGGTGTGAAAACAATGGCTCTTGTGGACACTGGTGCTACCGTATCCGTTATGAGTTTGAGGTTTAAGAATCGTTAAGGTAGGAAAGTGATGTTTAGTGGTGACCGTGCAGCGTTATTCCGTGGTGTCGGTGGTGAACCTTTGGTTCCACTTGGTGTGTGTGCTTCGGATGTTGTTATTGGTGGTCTAACGTTTAGAACAGAATTCGCAGTGCTACCACGGTCAACGCATGATGTGATTCTTGGGATTGATTTTCTGCAAGAGTGTGGTGCAACTTTAGACTGTCGTACGGGAGAAGTTGCTTTGAATTCTTCGTTACTTTCAGCTCTTGTGGATAACTCGACACCGGATTTTGGAGCATTTGCGGTGGAAGAAGATACTATTGTACCAGCTTTCTCTGCAGCATTCGTGCGGGTTTCCTCTATTCACAATCAGTGCGAATCTTTTGAAGCTGTGGTAGAGCCTACGACACTCGCCTGCTCTAAGAAGAGTATCGTCTTGCCTCGTTGCGTCGTTCCCGTGGTGAGAGGCCGTACCGAGCTGTGGACAGTGAACCACTCTGAAGAGCCAGCTGTGTTGCCCCGGGGCCTCAAACTCGCCCGTTTCGAGGAAGGTGTGTCAGGTTTCGTCGCGGCGTTAACCAACTCTGTCAGTGAGCAGCACGTGAAAAGAGATATGGAGACCCAAGTTAAGGCTATGATTAATCAGGCTCTTTCCCCAACCGAGCGTCGCACTCTAGTGGAACTCCTTCTGAAACACGTGTTCGTGTTCGACTTTGCCAAAGACGATTCAACACCACCGCCTACCAGTCGTATTCATCACACGATCAACACCGGCTCCGCACCTCCTATACGCCAGAAGCCCTATCGAGTCTCAGCCACTGAACGTAAGTTAATAGATGACCAAGTTCAAGAGATGCTAAAGCGAGGCATAATTCGAGAATCCTCCAGTCCTTGGGCGGCTCCAGTTATCCTTGTTAAGAAAAAAGATGGCACATGGAGGTTCTGTGTTGACTACCGTCGCTTAAATACGGCCACGAAGAAGGACGTCTACCCGCTTCCACGTATAGATGACGCAATTGATTGTCTGCACTCCGCTTCATACTTTTCTTCTATTGATTTGAGATCCGGCTACTGGCAAATCCCCGTGCACGCTGCAGATAGGGAAAAAACGGCATTCATTACACCAGACGGACTTTACGAGTTCAACGTTATGCCTTTCGGATTATGTAATGCACCTGCAACATTCGAGCGGTTCATGGATACAATCCTGCGTGGCCTCAAGTGGCAAATTTGTTTATGTTATCTGGACGACGTTGTAATTTTTGGCAAAACGTTTAGTGAGCACAACCGCCGTCTGGATATTGTGCTTGATTGCATGGAATGAGCTGGCCTTATCCTCAATTCCAAGAAATGTCATTTTGGGAACCGTGAAACAATTGTTCTTGGTCATTTAGTTGATAAAGAAGGTGTTCGACCAGATCCAAAGAAAATTGAAGCTGTCAAAAGTTTTACGGTGCCTCAATCAGTGAAAGAGCTGCAGAGTTTTTTAGGGCTCTGCTCGTACTTTCGACGCTTTATAGCTAGGTTTGCGGACATCGCTTACCCAGTCACGTGTTTGCTGCATAAAGATGCACCGTTCAATTGGACCAGCGAATGTGACTCAGCTTTCCGGCATCTGAAATTTCTTTTGACCTCGGGCCCCATCCTACGCCACTTCTGCCCATCTGCACCAATTGAAGTGCACACTGATGCAAGTGGTATCGGTATCGGCGCTGTACTTATACAACGCCATGGTCACGATCAGCACGTGGTAGCATATGCCAGCCGTTCGTTGAGTAAGAGCGAAAGAAATTACACGGTTACTGAGCAAAAATGTCTCGCCGTTGTTTTCGCTGTACAGCGCTTCCGCTCCTATCTGTACGGGAATGCTTTCACCGTCGTGACCGACCACCACTCGCTTTGCTGGTTAGTGAGTCTTCGTGACCCCTGTGGCCGGCTTGCTCGATGGGCTTTGCGCCTACAAGAATTGAATTTCACTGTTGTGCATAAAAGCGGCCGTAAACACTCAGATGCCGATTGTCTTTCCCGTTTGCCGCTTCTAACGACTGAGGACGACGCAGACAACTTTGATGAATACTTGTCGTCACTTTCACAAGCCTTCCCCGATCTTCAAGTTTTTCGAACTGAGCAACACAAGGACCAAACATTAACCTCTTTGTTTGATGCCGCTCAAGATTCTGTAAAGAATACTTTTTGCATTCGCGACGGTTTGCTTTATAAGAAGAATTTCGCTTCTGGAGGAGCACGCATGCTTCTTGTCGTACCCGAAAGCCTACGCATCACAGTTCTTGAAATGATGCACGACGACGCCACGTCTGGGCACTTGGGAGTGACACGCACACTCCACCGCACACAACAAACGATTTTACTGGCCTAACATGCGTTCAACCATCCAGCACTATGTAGCCAGCTGTGTGCAATGCCAGCGCTTTAATCTGCCGACTTCAAGTCCACCGGGCAAATTGCGGCCAATCACACCTCCAACAGCCCCGTTTGAGCAAGTTGGCATTGACCTCCTTGGACCTTTCCCACGATCCTCTAAAGGAAATCGATGGATTCTTGTGTGCGTAGACCACTTAACCCGTTATTGTGAGACAGCCGCGATACCAGTTGCTACTGCGTCTGAAGTATCTAACTTCTTACTTCGATTCGTCATTCTTCGGCACGGCCCTCCTGCAGTTCTCATTAGCGACCGTGGACGTCAATTTACAGCGGACGTTGTTGAAGAACTTCTCCGCCTCAGCAGCTGCAGTTTTCGCCACTCCACGCCATATCATCCCCAAACGAATGGTGTGGTAGAACGCACTAATCGTACGCTCACCACCATGCTTGCCATGTACGTCGCTGCAGATCATAAGGACTGGGATGGCGTACTCCCGTTCATCACTCATGCGTACAACACCGCGCAACATGAGACAACTGGCTACAGCCCCTTTTACCTGCTCTATGCTCGCTCGCCTCGCTGCGGCCTTGACACCATGCTACCATTTTTCATCCACGATGAACCTTCTCTTGCGACCACACTCTGCAGAGCTGAAGAAGCTCGCCAGCTTGCCCGCGTTCGAATTTTATCTTCGCAAGAGCGTTCCAAGAACCGCTAAGACGTCCAACACCAAGAAGTTTCTTATGTTTCTGGTGACATTGTGTGGTTGTGGACCCCTCTACGCAAGCGTGGTCTGTGTCAGAAACTGCTATCCCACTACACTGGACCATTTGTTGTGTTGGAGTGCATAAGTGACGTTAATTACGTTATAGCACGACTAACTGCTAGTGGTCGACGGTCACGCCAATCTCAGGTGGTGCATGTAGCCCGCCTCAAGCGATTCCATCCCAGACGGTCTGTTTAACTCGCCCGACGGGCATCGTCTGCGAGGAGGGAAATGTAACGTGCTTCCACAGAACCTCGACGGAAGAAGCAGAAGATGAAGGACTGACCCGCGGAGAAAGAGGAAGAAAAAGAGAGAGCTGAAGGACGCTGCTAGGCTTCCTGCTTCCATCCTGCTTCGACCGGTCCCCTCTTTGAATAAACCCCCGTGCGTGCAAAGCACGTAACAATATAATTCATCACACTTTCACCCATCATTGATGCACTGGGGCAATAAATTCCGCTTAAAAAACACACCACACTAAAAATATCAGAAACAGCGGACAAGAAGGCATACTTTGTGGGGTTTACTTGGGGAGATAAATACGTTCTCCCCACTCAATCGCGGCTGACACGGTTCAAAACCACCCGTACCAACCTCGTGATCGCGTACGCTACCGAGCGCACGCCAACCACGGCGGGCCTTGCTCTGAGGGAACAAAGGAACCACACATTGGCAGACACAAACAGGCATTTATTGCTACAGCAACAATAACGCCAGCTAGCAACAAGATATGCTAAATAATCGAGGTCTTCCGACTCACGAGCAAGGTTCCGAGCGAATGTTCGCCCGCGCTAGGGCAAGGGATACTCCGCACCCCTGGACGGGCCGAGTACGGGAGCCAGTCTCCCCGCCGCTTCCTCGCCCCGCCTGGGAAGAGCGGAGCCGCGAGGGACACGTACGCTCGCGTCGACGATCCCAGCCGAAAAGCGTCATCCCCCTCTCCCGCGCGCGGACTTCAAGCAGTCTCACGTGCAGCGACGCTGGCGCTCTCCCTTGCCAGTTAATGTAACTTACAAGGAAATGCGTTCCTCCTCGAGGTGAGTCTGCTGCTGCACGGCGCCTCGCGGGAAAGGAAACACAGGGGGCTACAGGGCAGGTCCCCAAAACGTTTGCTGCAACGGCAGTCACAAGAAAATTCTGTGCTGCCTGTGTGTCGTCTGCTAGGATGGATGGATGGATGGATGGATGGATGGATGGATGGATGGATGGATGGATGGATGGATGGATGGATGGATGGATGGACGGATGGACGGACGGACGGACGGACGGACGGACGGACGGACGGACGGACGGACGGACGGGCGGGCGGACGGATACAGCTGAACCCTTTAAATCGGGCGGTGGCTCAAGCCAAGTAGCCATGACTTATGAATTGTTACTCTTGTCTTGCTTTTAGCCACCAATCATATAACCTTCGCTTCGTTACTCCTACCCGCTTAAAATCTACGCCAATGCCTTGTGTAAATCAGCCCCGTTGCTTTCCATTGTAGGTGGAGCCCTTTACAGAAAAGTATGAAGTGTTCAGCCGTTTCCTCCTCCTCTCCGCACGCAATGCACAACGTGTCCATCGTGGTACCTGACTCTATATGTCTTATTTCGCAAAACTCCAGTCCTGGCCTCAAACAACAAAGAGCTTCCCTTATAATTGTCATAGATGTTTTCTTTGGCATTTTCCTCCTTAAATATCCTGTATGTGCCCAGTGCCGATTTCGTCATCATCCCTGTTTCCACAGAGCTCTCTCTGTTTCTTTAACCTTTTTCTTAACCTATAATTGCTGATTTGCCCCCTTACTGCTGTCAGATATTTTCTTGTCAATTTTCTAGTTCGCTTTCTCCATTTCGTGTCAACATTCTTTATATACAGGTATCTGAAAACTTTCCTAGCCCACTGCTTTTCCCCCCCCATTTTTCTCAATGGCTCCTCAAATGCTGCCTTACTGCTAGCCTCTCTGCTCTCGAAAGACGCCCATCCCATATCACCCTGTACCCCCTGATTTAGTGTATTGCCATGTGCTCCCAAAGCTAGCCTCCCTACGCCTCTTTGTTTAATTTCTAGCCTTGCTGGAACATCTGGTCACATGCACAGGACCGCATTGCCGAAAGTCAGCCTAGGGACCATCACCCCTTTCCAGATCCCTCTTACCACTTCATGCCTATTGTAATTCCACAGTGCCCTTTTTTTCATGGCACCTGCATTCCTACTGGCTTTACTCATTACATATTTTTCATGTTCTGTCAGATACTCAGCACTGGTATTTATCCACACCCCAAGGTATTTGTACTCATCCACTACCTCTAACGTGAACTCCTGTATTCTATGCTCGCCACCCTTATCATTAAATATCATGACCGCAGATTTTTCCTTACTAAACTTGAAACCTAATCTACCTCCCTCTGTACCACATATGTCTATCAACTTCTGTAAATCTTCCTTCTTATCAGCCATTAGCACTATATCATCCGCGTAAATTAGTCCCGGTAATGACTGTTTAAACTATTCTCCTTGCTTGAAAAAGAAAGGTTGAAGCGTAGTCCGCTCCTCTCTCCTTGCAGGTACAGCATGAACAACAAAGGAGACAGAGGACATCCTTGCCTAAGCCGCCGCTGTATCTCTACAGGCCCTGATACATTTTTTTCGCATTTTATAAGCACTCTGTTACCTAGATATATATCGTTTAAAAGATTCTTTACTCCATCTTCCACATCCAATGTGCACAGTATGTCCCACAAATACTCCTGAATAAAGTTGTCATGGCTCCCCTAATATCCAGAAATGATAGCCATAGGGGCCTGTGCTCCTGTTCAGCAACCTCTATACACTGCGTCAATAAAAAGAGATTGTTCTCCAACCTCCTTTGTTTCCGGAACCCATTTTGCAGTTCCCCTAGCATCCTCTCGTTCTCCACCCAAGCCTGCAATCTATCCTTTATAATCTGGATCACCACCCTGTAAACCACAGATGTCACTGTTAAGGGACAGTAGTTACTTACGTCAGCTTTGTCCCCCTTTCCCTTATATATCATGTTCATTCTACTTAATCGCCATTCATCGGGACTTTCCCATCCACTATTATTTTATTCACTACCTGTATTGATGTTTGCTTGGATTTTGGTCCGAGCTTCATCAACATAATCGGGATACCATCTGGTCCTGTTGATGTGCCACTAGGAACCTTCTTCTCTGCCCTTTCCCACTCCTTGCTCAAGTGAAGCTATTGCAGTAACCGGCCTATCCTCCTTCGATAAATTATGTACAACATTCCTTTCTTTAAAATTTTCTGTCATCCTTGTTCCTATGTGTTTTATTGCTTCATCCCCTTTTAGTTGAATACCCTGATCTGTAACAATAAACCTTTGTTCTCGCCTAGTCTTATTACTTATTGCATTTAGATGTTTCAAGAATTTCTGAGCTGCTTTTCTATTCTTTTTATTTACTTTTGACATCCATTGGGCACCCTTTCTTCTAATATTCTCATTAATCAAATGGGATGCTTCCCTTCGACACTTTATGAAGGTATCCCATTTTCTCTCTACTTCAACTTCTGGTTCCCTGCTCTTGGAATATTTGTGTTCCCTGGACGCTTCCTGAGGTTTCTCTATCGCCCTCTTGACCTCCTCATCCCACGAACTCTTGGTATCGCGTCTTTTCTCTTTTAGCTTTACGCGCATCTTAGCTCGCTCTAGCTCCAGTAATCGAGTTAATTTGGTATAAGTCCAATCTGTTTCACTATCCTCAAAAATTACTTTCTCAATTTGTTTGGCTGCTGCTTCCAATTGCTTTTCTGAGTGAAAATTCCCCTCTGATTGTTCATCTCGCTTCAGTCCTACATTGGTTTCTCTTCTGAAGCTCAACTTGATACGCTTGTGGTCACTACCTAGACTTCTGGAACCATGTTCATCTATGCTCATTACCCCTAATCTATAATACATCCTCTGTGACATTAGTGCATAATCTATCGTCGAGTTCAGACTCCCTGCCTCCCATGTTATGAGCCCTTCACTCTTCTCGGTACTGTTGCATACAACTAAATCATGCCTGTCACACATGTCCTGCAGCATGCTTCCTGTCGAATCTGTGTACCCCTCCAGGTCTTCTATACGTGCGTTCATGTCGCCTAATATAATTATCTCGCCCTGTCCTAGCTCATCAATGTCGCTTGAAATACATTCTAACATTTTCCTGTTTTCCTCTTTGGCATTAGCTCCTGTCCCCAAGTATACAAAGCCAAGGAGTGTTTGCTTCCCTGCCACTTTTCCTTTTAGCCATAAATTTTCCTTGCATCCCAGTTTAACCCTTTGAAAATAAATACTTTTATGAATGAATGCCGCAACTTCACACCCTTTCTGCTGCCCTCTGTTCTATTGCAATATTCCCATGCGTAGTCTGAGTTACAGGGTGGTTGCTTCATGTCTCTAAGATACGTTTCCACTAAACCATATACCATTAACCTCCTGCCGTAACTGTTCTTCTATTTCCTCCTATTTAAGATTATTCCTGCCATTTTGCATGTTAATGGCGCTTGCGTCTATTTCTTCTCCTATGGCTCCATCGTCCCTTTGATCTTGGTTCTTCCTTCTCTACACTGGTTCCCTCAGAGCTCTGGGTCCCCTATAAAAGCTGTTGCCTGGCGACCTATCCTACTACCCACCCACTTGCCAGTGGCACCACCGTAGTGAATGCCATCCTGCGTAAAAGGGTGGAGCCTGACCTCGTACACTTCCCTGTTAACTTCCATCACCCCGTATCTTAGTCGTCGACTCATTGACCTAATTACACGGTTAGCCTCAACGACCCTCCTTTCCGTATCGCCAGCCTGCCTCTGGACCTCTGGGATTGTGCATATGGTCACATGCACACTCTCAGAGGCCTCTCTAAGCCTACGCATCCCCACTTCTAACTGCTTCTCGAGATTCTGGCTCCTCCTTTTCAGCACATCATTGAGACCAGCATGGATAACGACCAGGTGTTCGCCATCCATGTTGCCCCCTACACCTCCTGGGCTTTGGCCATTGCATCTACCATGCACTTCCCTGGCTGGGCCTCCACCTGCACCCGCCTGTCCGCCTTCACTGCCGTCAAAACTTCTCCCTCAACCCTCGCTACGTTCGAGTCCCCAACTACCAGAACCCTCCTGCGCTCTAACCGTTCGCTTCCTAACTGCGACTGTTGCCCTGCGGATCGCACTGGCTGTCTCTCCCGCCGCCGTACGCCACTGTCGCGAGTCTCCATGTCCCTTTTTACCTCCTTCTCTTCCCCACTCAAAGCCCGCTGCGCTACAGCACTGTAGGATCGACGAGCCTCGTCCCCCCACCTGACATTGCTCCTAACCGGGGTGCCTTGTCGGCCGCGACCTGAGAGCTTCTACCTGCTCTTCTAGCTGGGCCCGCTTTTCCCGCTCCTCTTTAAGCTCGCCCACAATTCGCTCCAACAGGTCAGCATTATCCTCCTCTCTTTTAAGCGACTCGGCGACCTGAGTTTCTAACTTAATCTGTTCCTCTCGTTTCACCTTCAGGCCCCCTTTGAGTTCATTAATCGTAGCTGCCCATTCCCCTCTCAACGTCTGAACGTCCTCCTCAAAACGCTTACATATCTTGCACGCGAAGCGAGCCCCACCTGCCTCGGCTAAGCTCCTGAACTCAGTCTCGTCTAAATAGCACCAACGGTCGCACTCCTGAAAAAACCCCTGACGCTTCAGACATGGTCTTCAGGAGGGATTGGCTACGGAGGCTATGGTTGACATGTAGGGAGAAATGTAAGCTGAGCAACCAATGCAACGATGCAACTATCCAAACGCCGGAAGTAGACGATGCGTAGCGTTACCTTGGAGCTCATGTGCGAAACTAATGGTGCATATGTTCACTATTTCAGTCCTTCTTTTACCACTTCCCACACGGCGCGGTTCAGGTGTCCGCTGAGTTGTGATACAGATAACAGCTGCGCCATTCCCTTCCCCAAAACACTGATTAAAAAAAAAAATTGGCTGGTAG
>JARKHS020036697.1:0-49526 GCA_030143305.2 Amblyomma americanum
GCTAAATACAACGAAACAAGCTGTTTTACACCGAAACGAGCTAAATCTGAACACATCGGTTTTACAAGTGTCCCTGTGACACGCGTCAAAACATTTTCTCTTATAACTGCGCGAAAAGCATGTATTCTTGCTTAATACAGCGAAACAAGCTGTTTTAGACCGAAACGAGCTAAATGACAACACATCGGTTTTACAAGTGTTCCTCTGATACGCGTCAAAACTTATTCTCTTATAACTGCGCGAAAAGCATGTGTTCGTGCTTAATACAACGAAACAAGCTGTTTTAGTCCGAAAAGAGTTAAATCTGAACACATCGGTTTTACAAGTGTTCCTTTGATACGCGTCAAAACTTTTTCTCTTATAACTGCGCGAAAAGCATGTATTCCTGCTTAATACAACGAAACAAGCTGTTTTAGACCGAAACGAGCTAAATCTGAACACATCGGTTTTACAAGTGTCCCTGTGACACGCGTCAAAACTTTTTCTCTTATAACTGCGCGAAAAGCATGTATTCTTGCTTAATACAGCGAAACAAGCTGTTTTAGACCGAAATGAGCTAAATCACAACACATCGGTTTTACAAGTGTTCCTCTGATACGCGTCAAAACTTTTTTCTCTTATAACTGCGCGAAAAGCATGTTTTCTTGCTTAGTCCAACGAAACAAGCTGTTTTAGACCGAAACGAGGTAAATCTGAACACATCGGTTTTACAAGTGTCCTTGTGACATGCCTTTAAAACTTTTTCTCTTATAATTGCGCGAAAAGCATGTATTCCTGCTTAATACAGCGAAACAAGCTGTTTTAGACCAAAACGAGCTAAATCACAACACATCAGTTTTACAAGTGTTCCTCTGATACGCGTCTAAACTTTTTCTCTTATACCTGCGCGAAAAGCATGTATTCGTGCTTAATACAACGAAACAAGCTGTTTTAGACCGAAACGAGCTGAATCTGAACACATCGGTTTTACAAGTGTCCCTGTGACACGCGTCAAAACTTTTTCTCTTATAACTGCGCGAAAAGCATGTATTCTTGCTTAATACAGCGAAACAAGCTGTTTTAGACCGAAACGAGCTAAATCACAACACATCGGTTTTACAAGTGTTCCTCTGATACGCGTCAAAACTTTTTCTCTTATAACTGCGCGAAAAGCATGTATTCGTGCTTAATACAACGAAACAAGCTGTTTTAGACCAAAACGAGCTAGATCTGAACACATCGGTTTTCCAAGTGTTCCTTTGATACGCGTCAAAACTTTTTCTCTTATAACTGCGCGATAAGCATGTATTCCTGCCTAATACAACGAAACAAGCTGTTTTAGACCGAAACGAGCCAAATCACAACACATCGGTATTACAAGTGTTCCACGTGATACTCGTCAAAACTTTTTCTCTTATAACTGCGCGAAAAGCATGTATTCGTGCTTAATACAACGAAACAAGCTGTTTTAGACCGAAACAAGCTAAATCTGAACACATCGGTTTTACAAGTGTCCCTGTGACACGCGTCAAAACTTTTTCTCTTATAACTGCGCGAAAAGCATGAATTCTTGCTCAATACAGCGAAACAAGCTGTTTTAGACCGAAATGAGCTAAATCACAACACATCGGTTTTACAAGTGTTCCTCTGATACGCGTCAAAACTTTTTCTCTTATAACTGCGCGAAAAGCATGTATTCGTGCTTAATACAACGAAACAAGCTGTTTTAGACCAAAACGAGCTAGATCTGAACACATCGGTTTTCCAAGTGTTCCTCTGATACGCGTCAAAACTTTTTCTCTTATAACTGCGCGATAAGCATGTATTCCTGCCTAATACAACGAAACAAGCTGTTTTAGTCCGAAAGGAGTTAAATCTGAACACATCGGTTTTACAAGTGTTCCTTTGATACGCGTCAAAACTTTTTCTCTTATAACTGCGCGAAAAGCATGTATTCTTGCTTAATACAGCGAAACAAGCTGTTTTAGACCGAAATGAGCTAAATCACAACACATCGGTTTTACAAGTTTTCCTCTGATACGCGTCAAAACTTTTTTCTCTTATAACTGCGCGAAAAGCATGTTTTCTTGCTTAGTCCAACCAAACAAGCTGTTTTAGACCGAAACGAGGTAAATCTGAACACATCGGTTTTACAAGTGTCCTTGTGACATGACTTTAAAACTTTTTCTCTTATAATTGCGCGAAAAGCATGTATTCCTGCTTAATACAGCGAAACAAGCTGTTTTAGACCAAAACGAGCTAAATCACAACACATCAGTTTTACAAGTGTTCCTCTGATACGCGTCTAAACTTTTTCTCTTATAACTGCGCGAAAAGCATGTATTCGTGCTTAATACAACGAAACAAGCTGTTTTAGACCGAAACGAGGTGAATCTGAACACATCGGTTTTACAAGTGTCCCTGTGACACGCGTCAAAACTTTTTCTCTTATAACTGCGCGAAAAGCATGTATTCTTGCTTAATACAGCGAAACAAGCTGTTTTAGACCGAAACGAGCTAAATCACAACACATCGGTTTTACAAGTGTTCCTCTGATACGCGTCTAAACTTTTTCTCTTATAACTGCGCGAAAAGCATGTATTCGTGCTAAATACAACGAAACAAGCTGTTTTAGACCGAAACGAGCTAAATCTGAACACATCGGTTTTACAAGTGTCCCTGTGACACGCGTCAAAACATTTTCTCCTATAACTGCGCGAAAAGCATGTATTCTTGCTTAATACAGCGAAACAAGCTGTTTTAGACCGAAACGAGCTAAATGACAACACATCGGTTTTACAAGTGTTCCTCTGATACGCGTCAAAACTTTTTCTCTTATAACTGCGCGAAAAGCATGTATTCCTGCTTAATACAGCGAAACAAGCTGTTTTAGACCAAAACGAGCTAAATCACAACACATCGGTTTTACAAGTGTTCCTCTGATACGCGTCTAAACTTTTTCTCTTATAACTGCGCGAAAAGCATGTATTCGTGCTTAATACAACGAAACAAGCTGTTTTAGACCGAAACGAGGTGAATCTGAACACATCGGTTTTACAAGTGTCCCTGTGACACGCGTCAAAACTTTTTCTCTTATAACTGCGCGAAAAGCATGTATTCTTGCTTAATACAGCGAAACAAGCTGTTTTAGACCGAAACGAGCTAAATCACAACACATCGGTTTTACAAGTGTTCCTCTGATACGCGTCTAAACTTTTTCTCTTATAACTGCGCGAAAAGCATGTATTCGTGCTTAATACAACGAAACAAGCTGTTTTAGACCGAAACGAGCTAAATCTGAACACATCGGTTTTACAAGTATCCACGTGATACTCGTCAAAACTTTTTCTCTTATAACTGCGCGAAAAGCATGTATTCTTGCTTAATACAACGAAACAAGCTGTTTTAGACCGAAACGAGCTAAATCAAAACACATCGGTTTTACAAGTGTCTCTCTAATACGCGTCAAAACTTTTTCTCTTATAACTGCGCGAAAAGCATGTATTCCTGCTTAATACAGCGAAACAAGCTGTTTTAGACCAAAACGAGCTAAATCACAACACATCGGTTTTACAAGTGTTCCTCTGATACGCGTCTAAACTTTTTCTCTTATAACTGCGCGAAAAGCATGTATTCGTGCTAAATACAACGAAACAAGCTGTTTTAGACCGAAACGAGCTAAATCTGAACACATCGGTTTTACAAGTGTCCCTGTGACACGCGTCAAAACATTTTCTCTTATAACTGCGCGAAAAGCATGTATTCTTGCTTAATACAGCGAAACAAGCTGTTTTAGACCGAAACGAGCTAAATCACAACACATCGGTTTTACAAGTGTTCCTCTGATACGCGTCAAAACTTTTTCTCTTATAACTGCGCGAAAAGCATGTATTCGTGCTTAATACAACGAAACAAGCTGTTTTAGACCAAAACGAGCTAGATCTGAACACATCGGTTTTCCAAGTGTTCCTTTGATACGCGTCAAAACTTTTTCTCTTATAACTGCGCGATAAGCATGTATTCCTGCTTAATACAACGAAACAAGCTGTTTTAGACCGAAACGAGACAAATCACAACACATCGGTATTACAAGTGTTCCACGTGATACTCGTCAAAACTTTTTCTCTTATAACTGCGCGAAAAGCATGTATTCGTGCTTAATACAACGAAACAAGCTGTTTTAGACCGAAACGAGCTAAATCTGAACACATCGGTTTTACAAGTGTCCCTGTGACACGCGTCAAAACTTTTTCTCTTATAACTGCGCGAAAAGCATGTATTCTTGCTTAATACAGCGAAACAAGCTGTTTTAGACCGAAACGAGCTAAATCACAACACATCGGTTTTACAAGTGTTCCTCTGATACGCGTCTAAACTTTTTCTCTTATAACTGCGCGAAAAGCATGTATTCGTGCTAAATACAACGAAACAAGCTGTTTTACACCGAAACGAGCTAAATCTGAACACATCGGTTTTACAAGTGTCCCTGTGACACGCGTCAAAACATTTTCTCTTATAACTGCGCGAAAAGCATGTATTCTTGCTTAATACAGCGAAACAAGCTGTTTTAGACCGAAACGAGCTAAATGACAACACATCGGTTTTACAAGTGTTCCTCTGATACGCGTCAAAACTTATTCTCTTATAACTGCGCGAAAAGCATGTGTTCGTGCTTAATACAACGAAACAAGCTGTTTTAGTCCGAAAAGAGTTAAATCTGAACACATCGGTTTTACAAGTGTTCCTTTGATACGCGTCAAAACTTTTTCTCTTATAACTGCGCGAAAAGCATGTATTCCTGCTTAATACAACGAAACAAGCTGTTTTAGACCGAAACGAGCTAAATCTGAACACATCGGTTTTACAAGTGTCCCTGTGACACGCGTCAAAACTTTTTCTCTTATAACTGCGCGAAAAGCATGTATTCTTGCTTAATACAGCGAAACAAGCTGTTTTAGACCGAAATGAGCTAAATCACAACACATCGGTTTTACAAGTGTTCCTCTGATACGCGTCAAAACTTTTTTCTCTTATAACTGCGCGAAAAGCATGTTTTCTTGCTTAGTCCAACGAAACAAGCTGTTTTAGACCGAAACGAGTTAAATCTGAACACATCGGTTTTACAAGTGTCCTTGTGACATGCCTTTAAAACTTTTTCTCTTATAATTGCGCGAAAAGCATGTATTCCTGCTTAATACAGCGAAACAAGCTGTTTTAGACCAAAACGAGCTAAATCACAACACATCAGTTTTACAAGTGTTCCTCTGATACGCGTCTAAACTTTTTCTCTTATACCTGCGCGAAAAGCATGTATTCGTGCTTAATACAACGAAACAAGCTGTTTTAGACCGAAACGAGCTGAATCTGAACACATCGGTTTTACAAGTGTCCCTGTGACACGCGTCAAAACTTTTTCTCTTATAACTGCGCGAAAAGCATGTATTCTTGCTTAATACAGCGAAACAAGCTGTTTTAGACCGAAACGAGCTAAATCACAACACATCGGTTTTACAAGTGTTCCTCTGATACGCGTCAAAACTTTTTCTCTTATAACTGCGCGAAAAGCATGTATTCGTGCTTAATACAACGAAACAAGCTGTTTTAGACCAAAACGAGCTAGATCTGAACACATCGGTTTTCCAAGTGTTCCTTTGATACGCGTCAAAACTTTTTCTCTTATAACTGCGCGATAAGCATGTATTCCTGCCTAATACAACGAAACAAGCTGTTTTAGACCGAAACGAGCCAAATCACAACACATCGGTATTACAAGTGTTCCACGTGATACTCGTCAAAACTTTTTCTCTTATAACTGCGCGAAAAGCATGTATTCGTGCTTAATACAACGAAACAAGCTGTTTTAGACCGAAACAAGCTAAATCTGAACACATCGGTTTTACAAGTGTCCCTGTGACACGCGTCAAAACTTTTTCTCTTATAACTGCGCGAAAAGCATGAATTCTTGCTCAATACAGCGAAACAAGCTGTTTTAGACCGAAATGAGCTAAATCACAACACATCGGTTTTACAAGTGTTCCTCTGATACGCGTCAAAACTTTTTCTCTTATAACTGCGCGAAAAGCATGTATTCGTGCTTAATACAACGAAACAAGCTGTTTTAGACCAAAACGAGCTAGATCTGAACACATCGGTTTTCCAAGTGTTCCTCTGATACGCGTCAAAACTTTTTCTCTTATAACTGAGCGATAAGCATGTATTCCTGCCTAATACAACGAAACAAGCTGTTTTAGTCCGAAAGGAGTTAAATCTGAACACATCGGTTTTACAAGTGTTCCTTTGATACGCGTCAAAACTTTTTCTCTTATAACTGCGCGAAAAGCATGTATTCCTGCTTAATACAACGAAACAAGCTGTTTTAGACCGAAACGAGCGAAATCTGAACACATCGGTTTTACAAGTGTCCCTGTGACACGCGTCAAAACTTTTTCTCTTATAACTGCGCGAAAAGCATGTATTCTTGCTTAATACAGCGAAACAAGCTGTTTTAGACCGAAATGAGCTAAATCACAACACATCGGTTTTACAAGTTTTCCTCTGATACGCGTCAAAACTTTTTTCTCTTATAACTGCGCGAAAAGCATGTTTTCTTGCTTAGTCCAACCAAACAAGCTGTTTTAGACCGAAACGAGGTAAATCTGAACACATCGGTTTTACAAGTGTCCTTGTGACATGACTTTAAAACTTTTTCTCTTATAATTGCGCGAAAAGCATGTATTCCTGCTTAATACAGCGAAACAAGCTGTTTTAGACCAAAACGAGCTAAATCACAACACATCAGTTTTACAAGTGTTCCTCTGATACGCGTCTAAACTTTTTCTCTTATAACTGCGCGAAAAGCATGTATTCGTGCTTAATACAACGAAACAAGCTGTTTTAGACCGAAACGAGGTGAATCTGAACACATCGGTTTTACAAGTGTCCCTGTGACACGCGTCAAAACTTTTTCTCTTATAACTGCGCGAAAAGCATGTATTCTTGCTTAATACAGCGAAACAAGCTGTTTTAGACCGAAACGAGCTAAATCACAACACATCGGTTTTACAAGTGTTCCTCTGATACGCGTCTAAACTTTTTCTCTTATAACTGCGCGAAAAGCATGTATTCGTGCTAAATACAACGAAACAAGCTGTTTTAGACCGAAACGAGCTAAATCTGAACACATCGGTTTTACAAGTGTCCCTGTGACACGCGTCAAAACATTTTCTCCTATAACTGCGCGAAAAGCATGTATTCTTGCTTAATACAGCGAAACAAGCTGTTTTAGACCGAAACGAGCTAAATGACAACACATCGGTTTTACAAGTGTTCCTCTGATACGCGTCAAAACTTTTTCTCTTATAACTGCGCGAAAAGCATGTATTCCTGCTTAATACAGCGAAACAAGCTGTTTTAGACCGAAACGAGCTAAATCACAACACATCGGTTTTACAAGTGTTCCTCTGATACGCGTCAAAACTTTTTCTCTTATAACTGCGCGAAAAGCATGTATTCTTGCTTAATACAACGAAACAAGCTGTTTTAGACCGAAACGAGCTAAATCAGAACACATCGGTTTTACAAGTGTCCCTGTGATACGCGTCAAAACTTTTTCTCTTATAACTGCGCGAAAAGCATGTATTCTTGCTTAACCTCTTCACTACCGACCTAAGAAACAATAAAAAACAACTGAATATTTTTTGCTATTTTTATTAAGCATCCTCTGAACAATGCATAGAAAAAATTTAGTCAAGAAATTTGGTTTATTTTAGCTGAAACAAGTATGTACACAAACGTGGACATAGGTTGTGTACACAATGGACGGGTCGAACACAAATGTGGGAATCAGTGCCCAGCGTTGTGAAATTCAGCGAAGCAGTTTTGCTTCTGAAGGCACAAAAATATATTGCATTTCATGCACCTCACCCTTGTCCTTCCCTTACAGTTCTTTTTCCTGCACCGCATTGCATTTTCAAGCTGGCAATATTCCGGAAAGTGATCAAAGTGGTCGCTACGGGTGTCATTATTGGGGAGTTGCACAGGCCTCTTTTGGTTGATTGTGGGCTCGTTGCTTGCTCTTTCAGTCCTGCTCTTTGTTAAATTGGCCTTGATCATGGTTTCTGCTATATCTTGCTTGAACTGAAGCAAGGGCAGGACTTCTTTTTTTGGAATGCCCAATTCTTGGGCGTCCCGCCGGTACTCAATCCACGCATTGGACACGGCCAGGTCAAGGAAGTGTGTGAAGAATCGAATCGTCCATTTTCTTGTTTTTATCTTAATTCTGTAGTATGACACATACCTGTCAGCCAAGTCCACACCGCCCATGCACTTGTTGTAGAGTGCAACAATAGCTGGCTGAGGAACAGGTATCTTCTTTTTGTCTTCCTTTGACCACCGCTTGCACATACCAAGTGGGTCACACCCAACCGCGCTCGACAAGAAAAGAACTCCTTTGTTGTCTTTCCATTTCACAAGACAGACTTTTCCGTCCTCGCGCACGAGGCAAGCATTTTCTCCACGTTTCATTGACCTGTCACTCGGCAAATTTCCGACTGCCCCTTGCGTGCGGTTAGCGTTCACAGTGCCAGTCAAATACATTTGCTTTTCAGTGAGGTAGTCTATAACTGACAGCCCCGTGAAAAATCTGTCAGTGAACAGATGCGCCTTCTGGTCACTTACGGTTGTCGAAAGATGCTTCACGACTGCGCCACCAAGGCCATATAATTTCATGTCTTCAGGAGTCACTGTATTTTTGCCAGTATAAACCAGGAAGTCTAAAACAAGGCCATCTGGGGAAGCCAAGACAAAATTCTTTAAACCAAGTGGATTGGGCTTAGAAGGAAGATATTGCCTAAATGCACACCTTCCCGAAAAAGGAATCATTTGCTCATCTATTGAGCATTCCTTTCTGCGCGGCAATGAGCGGCAAGCACTTTGAAAGCTGTTAACTATTGGCCGCACAAGGCGTAACCTGTCTTCTTTCTGCTGTGCTGTAACCACGGAGAGGTCCACAAAGTGCAGGTTATTACGCAGCTCGTAGAATCTGTTCCGGGTCATGTGGTCAGCAACAAAAGGGGTTCGTGTTGCTCGTGACCAGTACAGCTGGACTTGAGGAAGGCTCATAATTCCCATGAGTAGATGTATGCCAGCGAGCTTCCTCACCTCAAGTACGTCTGTTCTCACTGATCGGTGATTCCGTTTTTGAACGGAATACAAATTCGTTTGTTCAGCGAGTTCCCTCCAAAAATCCATTGGAAAATATTTGGCGAAATACTGATGTGGGGACAGAAGCTCCCGAAAACCGACGTCTGCTTGACTGTGACTGTCTGTCGTGTCAGGGTTTGTGAATCTGGAAAACGAAATGTTATCTAGGTTAAGCGCACATCAAACTAGAAATATTTTAACAGAAAAGTGCTGTGAGTAGACGCGCGAGAAAATTTAGCGCCACAAAGAGCAAGAACTTACGTTCCTGGCTTCCAGCAGCTTTTTTTTTGCTTTTTGGGCAGGTTGACGATGTCCGGTTCATTTTCATCGTCATCTTCGGATGTGTCATGACCACTTGCCGAAGGCGGCGAAGCACGATCATCCTCATTATCAGACTCTGAAAGGTCCGCGTCGCTCTCTTCCAGCATGGCAGCGATCTCTTCATCGGTCAAGAATCTGGCTGTTGAGGACAAGCCAGAGAGAGCAGTGCCCATGTTCACAACTTTTGTACACAAATGTGACACATTGTAAAAAGATGCGGTTGAAATCAATCGCCGTGTTTTTTGGCCTAGAAATATTTTATGGCGCCTTCGGATGTTATAAACTTCATTACCAAATGACTCTTTTCGCAAGGAAGAAGAAAAAAAGGGAAAGAATAGGTCAAAACTTACCTCTCGGTCGCTGTCCGACTCTGGAGCTGGATGCCGCCATTTCAACTTTTCCTGACGGCGCTTTGACTCAACTGGTGGTGCCGCCTCTTGGGCGTAGTGGCAACTACAAGCACCTCTTCTAAACGCGCTGAATTTGAATTCCGCCAAACATATTTTTTTGAAGTAGGGTGCATAAATGTGGATGTCCACGAACGTGTACACTGGTAGCGAAGAGGTTAATACAGCGAAACAAGCTGTTTTAGACCGAAACGAGCTAAATCACAACACATCGGTTTTACAAGTGTTCCTCTGATACGCGTCAAAACTTTTTCTCTTATAACTGCGCGAAAAGCATGTATTCGTGCTTAATACAACGAAACAAGCTGTTTTAGACCGAAACGAGCTAAATCTGAACACATCGGTTTTACAAGTGTCCCGTGATACGCGTCAAAACTTTTTCTCTTATAACTGCGCGAAAAGCATGTATTCTTGCTTAATACAACGAAACAAGCTGTTTTAGACCGAAACGAGCTAAATCACAACACATCGGTTTTACAAGTGTTCCTCTGATACGCGTCAAAACTTTTTCTCTTATAACTGCGCGAAAAGCATGTATTCTTGCTTAATACAACGAAACAAGCTGTTTTAGACCGAAACGAGCTAAATCTGAACACATCGGTTTTACAAGTGTTCCTCTGATACGCGTCAAAACTTTTTCTCTTATAACTGCGCGAAAAGCATGTATTCTTGCTTAATACAACGAAACAAGCTGTTTTAGACCGAAACGAGCTAAATCTGAACACATCGGTTTTACAAGTGTCCCTGTGACACGCGTCAAAACTTTTTCTCTTATAACTGCGCGAAAAGCATGTATTCTTGCTTAATACAGCGAAACAAGCTGTTTTAGACCGAAACGAGCTAAATCACAACACATCGGTTTTACAAGTGTTCCTCTGATACGCGTCAAAACTTTTTCTCTTATAACTGCGCGAAAAGCATGTATTCTTGCTTAATACAACGAAACAAGCTGTTTTAGACCGAAACGAGCTAAATCTGAACACATCGGTTTTACAAGTGTCCTCTGTGACATGCGTCAAAACTTTTTCTCTTATAACTGCGCGAAAAGCATGTATTCTTGCTTAATACAGCGAAACAAGCTGTTTTAGACCGAAACGAGCTAAATCACAACACATCGGTTTTACAAGTGTTCCTCTGATACGCGTCAAACTTTTTCTCTTATAACTGCGCGAAAAGCATGTATTCGTGCTTAATACAACGAAACAAGCTGTTTTAGACCGAAACGAGCTAAATCTGAACACATCGGTTTTACAAGTGTCCCTGTGATACGCGTCAAAACTTTTTCTCTTATAACTGCGCGAAAAGCATGTATTCTTGCTTAATACAGCGAAACAAGCTGTTTTAGACCGAAACGAGCTAAATCACAACACATCGGTTTTACAAGTGTTCCTCTGATACGCGTCAAAACTTTTTCTCTTATAACTGCGCGAAAAGCATGTATTCTTGCTTAATACAACGAAACAAGCTGTTTTAGACCGAAACGAGCTAAATCTGAACACATCGGTTTTACAAGTGTCCCTGTGATACGCGTCAAAACTTTTTCTCTTATAACTGCGCGAAAAGCATGTATTCTTGCTTAATACAGCGAAACAAGCTGTTTTAGACCGAAACGAGCTAAATCGACAACACATCGGTTTTACAAGTGTTCCTCTGATACGCGTCAAAACTTTTTCTCTTATAACTGCGCGAAAAGCATGTATTCCTGCTTAATACAGCGAAACAAGCTGTTTTAGACCGAAACGAGCTAAATCACAACACATCGGTTTTACAAGTGTTCCTCTGATACGCGTCAAAACTTTTTCTCTTATAACTGCGCGAAAAGCATGTATTCTTGCTTAATACAGCGAAACAAGCTGTTTTAGACCGAAACGAGCTAAATCACAACACATCGGTTTTACAAGTGTTCCTCTGATACGCGTCAAAACTTTTTCTCTTATAACTGCGCGAAAAGCATGTATTCTTGCTTAATACAGCGAAACAAGCTGTTTTAGACCGAAACGAGCTAAATCACAACACATCGGTTTTACAAGTGTTCCTCTGATACGCGTCAAAACTTTTTCTCTTATAACTGCGCGAAAAGCATGTATTCTTGCTTAATACAGCGAAACAAGCTGTTTTAGACCGAAACGAGCTAAATCACAACACATCGGTTTTACAAGTGTCCCTGTGATACGCGTCAAAACTTTTTCTCTTATAACTGCGCGAAAAGCATGTATTCTTGCTTAATACAGCGAAACAAGCTGTTTTAGACCGAAACGAGCTAAATCACAACACATCGGTTTTACAAGTGTTCCTCTGATACGCGTCAAAACTTTTTCTCTTATAACTGCGCGAAAAGCATGTATTCTTGCTTAATACAACGAAACAAGCTGTTTTAGACCGAAACGAGCTAAATCTGAACACATCGGTTTTACAAGTGTTCCTCTGATACGCGTCAAAACTTTTTCTCTTATAACTGCGCGAAAAGCATGTATTCTTGCTTAATACAACGAAACAAGCTGTTTTAGACCGAAACGAGCTAAATCTGAACACATCGGTTTTACAAGTGTCCCTGTGACACGCGTCAAAACTTTTTCTCTTATAACTGCGCGAAAAGCATGTATTCTTGCTTAATACAGCGAAACAAGCTGTTTTAGACCGAAACGAGCTAAATCACAACACATCGGTTTTACAAGTGTTCCTCTGATACGCGTCAAAACTTTTTCTCTTATAACTGCGCGAAAAGCATGTATTCGTGCTTAATACAACGAAACAAGCTGTTTTAGACCGAAACGAGCTAAATCTGAACACATCGGTTTTACAAGTGTCCCTGTGACACGCGTCAAAACTTTTTCTCTTATAACTGCGCGAAAAGCATGTATTCTTGCTTAATACAGCGAAACAAGCTGTTTTAGACCGAAACGAGCTAAATCACAACACATCGGTTTTACAAGTGTTCCTCTGATACGCGTCAAAACTTTTTCTCTTATAACTGCGCGAAAAGCATGTATTCGTGCTTAATACAACGAAACAAGCTGTTTTAGACCGAAACGAGCTAAATCTGAACACATCGGTTTTACAAGTGTTCCTCGTGATACGCGTCAAAACTTTTTCTCTTATAACTGCGCGAAAAGCATGTATTCTTGCTTAATACAGCGAAACAAGCTGTTTTAGACCGAAACGAGCTAAATCGACAACACATCGGTTTTACAAGTGTTCCTCTGATACGCGTCAAAACTTTTTCTCTTATAACTGCGCGAAAAGCATGTATTCGTGCTTAATACAACGAAACAAGCTGTTTTAGACCGAAACGAGCTAAATCTGAACACATCGGTTTTACAAGTGTTCCTCTGATACGCGTCAAAACTTTTTCTCTTATAACTGCGCGAAAAGCATGTATTCTTGCTTAATACAACGAAACAAGCTGTTTTAGACCGAAACGAGCTAAATCACAACACATCGGTTTTACAAGTGTCCCTGTGATACGCGTCAAAACTTTTTCTCTTATAACTGCGCGAAAAGCATGTATTCTTGCTTAATACAGCGAAACAAGCTGTTTTAGACCGAAATGAGCTAAATCACAACACATCGGTTTTACAAGTGTTCCTCTGATACGCGTCAAAACTTTTTCTCTTATAACTGCGCGAAAAGCATGTATTCTTGCTTAATACAACGAAACAAGCTGTTTTAGACCGAAACGAGCTAAATCTGAACACATCGGTTTTACAAGTGTTCCTCTGATACGCGTCAAAACTTTTTCTCTTATAACTGCGCGAAAAGCATGTATTCCTGCTTAATACAACGAAACAAGCTGTTTTAGACCGAAACGAGCTAAATCACAACACATCGGTTTTACAAGTGTTCCACGTGATACTCGTCAAAACTTTTTCTCTTATAACTGCGCGAAAAGCATGTATTCGTGCTTAATACAACGAAACAAGCTGTTTTAGACCGAAACGAGCTAAATCTGAACACATCGGTTTTACAAGTGTCCCTGTGATACGCGTCAAAACTTTTTCTCTTATAACTGCGCGAAAAGCATGTATTCTTGCTTAATACAGCGAAACAAGCTGTTTTAGACCGAAACGAGCTAAATCACAACACATCGGTTTTACAAGTGTTCCTCTGATACGCGTCAAAACTTTTTCTCTTATAACTGCGCGAAAAGCATGTATTCTTGCTTAATACAACGAAACAAGCTGTTTTAGACCGAAACGAGCTAAATCTGAACACATCGGTTTTACAAGTGTTCCTCTGATACGCGTCAAAACTTTTTCTCTTATAACTGCGCGAAAAGCATGTATTCTTGCTTAATACAACGAAACAAGCTGTTTTAGACCGAAACGAGCTAAATCTCAACACATCGGTTTTACAAGTGTTCCTCTGATACGCGTCAAAACTTTTTCTCTTATAACTGCGCGAAAAGCATGTATTCTTGCTTAATACAACGAAACAAGCTGTTTTAGACCGAAACGAGCTAAATCTGAACACATCGGTTTTACAAGTGTCCCTGTGATACGCGTCAAAACTTTTTCTCTTATAACTGCGCGAAAAGCATGTATTCTTGCTTAATACAGCGAAACAAGCTGTTTTAGACCGAAACGAGCTAAATCACAACACATCGGTTTTACAAGTGTTCCTCTGATACGCGTCAAAACTTTTTCTCTTATAACTGCGCGAAAAGCATGTATTCTTGCTTAATACAACGAAACAAGCTGTTTTAGACCGAAACGAGCTAAATCTGAACACATCGGTTTTACAAGTGTCCCTGTGACACGCGTCAAAACTTTTTCTCTTATAACTGCGCGAAAAGCATGTATTCTTGCTTAATACAGCGAAACAAGCTGTTTTAGACCGAAACGAGCTAAATCACAACACATCGGTTTTACAAGTGTTCCTCTGATACGCGTCAAAACTTTTTCTCTTATAACTGCGCGAAAAGCATGTATTCTTGCTTAATACAACGAAACAAGCTGTTTTAGACCGAAACGAGCTAAATCTCAACACATCGGTTTTACAAGTGTTCCTCGTGATACGCGTCAAAACTTTTTCTCTTATAACTGCGCGAAAAGCATGTATTCTTGCTTAATACAACGAAACAAGCTGTTTTAGACCGAAACGAGCTAAATCACAACACATCGGTTTTACAAGTGTTCCTCTGATACGCGTCAAAACTTTTTCTCTTATAACTGCGCGAAAAGCATGTATTCGTGCTTAATACAACGAAACAAGCTGTTTTAGACCGAAACGAGCTAAATCTGAACACATCGGTTTTACAAGTGTCCCTGTGATACGCGTCAAAACTTTTTCTCTTATAACTGCGCGAAAAGCATGTATTCTTGCTTAATACAGCGAAACAAGCTGTTTTAGACCGAAACGAGCTAAATCACAACACATCGGTTTTACAAGTGTTCCTCTGATACGCGTCAAAACTTTTTCTCTTATAACTGCGCGAAAAGCATGTATTCGTGCTTAATACAACGAAACAAGCTGTTTTAGACCGAAACGAGCTAAATCTGAACACATCGGTTTTACAAGTGTCCCTGTGATACGCGTCAAAACTTTTTCTCTTATAACTGCGCGAAAAGCATGTATTCTTGCTTAATACAGCGAAACAAGCTGTTTTAGACCGAAACGAGCTAAATCACAACACATCGGTTTTACAAGTGTTCCTCTGATACGCGTCAAAACTTTTTCTCTTATAACTGCGCGAAAAGCATGTATTCTTGCTTAATACAACGAAACAAGCTGTTTTAGACCGAAACGAGCTAAATCTGAACACATCGGTTTTACAAGTGTTCCTGTGATACGCGTCAAAACTTTTTCTCTTATAACTGCGCGAAAAGCATGTATTCTTGCTTAATACAACGAAACAAGCTGTTTTAGACCGAAACGAGCTAAATCACAACACATCGGTTTTACAAGTGTTCCTCTGATACGCGTCAAAACTTTTTCTCTTATAACTGCGCGAAAAGCATGTATTCGTGCTTAATACAACGAAACAAGCTGTTTTAGACCGAAACGAGCTAAATCTGAACACATCGGTTTTACAAGTGTCCCTGTGATACGCGTCAAAACTTTTTCTCTTATAACTGCGCGAAAAGCATGTATTCTTGCTTAATACAGCGAAACAAGCTGTTTTAGACCGAAACGAGCTAAATCACAACACATCGGTTTTACAAGTGTTCCTCTGATACGCGTCAAAACTTTTTCTCTTATAACTGCGCGAAAAGCATGTATTCTTGCTTAATACAACGAAACAAGCTGTTTTAGACCGAAACGAGCTAAATCTGAACACATCGGTTTTACAAGTGTCCTCTGATACGCGTCAAAACTTTTTCTCTTATAACTGCGCGAAAAGCATGTATTCGTGCTTAATACAGCGAAACAAGCTGTTTTAGACCGAAACGAGCTAAATCACAACACATCGGTTTTACAAGTGTTCCTCTGATACGCGTCAAAACTTTTTCTCTTATAACTGCGCGAAAAGCATGTATTCTTGCTTAATACAACGAAACAAGCTGTTTTAGACCGAAACGAGCTAAATCTCAACACATCGGTTTTACAAGTGTCCCTGTGACACGCGTCAAAACTTTTTCTCTTATAACTGCGCGAAAAGCATGTATTCTTGCTTAATACAGCGAAACAAGCTGTTTTAGACCGAAACGAGCTAAATCACAACACATCGGTTTTACAAGTGTTCCTCTGATACGCGTCTAAACTTTTTCTCTTATAACTGCGCGAAAAGCATGTATTCGTGCTTAATACAACGAAACAAGCTGTTTTACACCGAAACGAGCTAAATCTGAACACATCGGTTTTACAAGTGTCCCTGTGACACGCGTCAAAACATTTTCTCTTATAACTGCGCGAAAAGCATGTATTCTTGCTTAATACAGCGAAACAAGCTGTTTTAGACCGAAACGAGCTAAATGACAACACATCGGTTTTACAAGTGTTCCTCTGATACGCGTCAAAACTTTTTCTCTTATAACTGCGCGAAAAGCATGTGTTCGTGCTTAATACAACGAAACAAGCTGTTTTAGTCCGAAAAGAGTTAAATCTGAACACATCGGTTTTACAAGTGTTCCTTTGATACGCGTCAAAACTTTTTCTCTTATAACTGCGCGAAAAGCATGTATTCCTGCTTAATACAACGAAACAAGCTGTTTTAGACCGAAACGAGCCAAATCACAACACATCGGTATTACAAGTGTTCCACGTGATACTCGTCAAAACTTTTTCTCTTATAACTGCGCGAAAAGCATGTATTCGTGCTTAATACAACGAAACAAGCTGTTTTAGACCGAAACGAGCTAAATCTGAACACATCGGTTTTACAAGTGTCCCTGTGACACGCGTCAAAACTTTTTCTCTTATAACTGCGCGAAAAGCATGTATTCTTGCTCAATACAGCGAAACAAGCTGTTTTAGACCGAAATGAGCTAAATCACAACACATCGGTTTTACAAGTGTTCCTCTGATACGCGTCAAAACTTTTTCTCTTATAACTGCGCGAAAAGCATGTATTCTTGCTTAATACAGCGAAACAAGCTGTTTTAGACCGAAACGAGCTAAATCACAACACATCGGTATTACAAGTGTTCCACGTGATACTCGTCAAAACGTTTTCTCTTATAACTGCGCGAAAAGCATGTATTCGTGCTTACTACAAAGAAACAAGGTGTTTTAGACCGAAACGAGCTAAATCTGAACACATCGGTTTTACAAGTATCCACGTGATACTCGTCAAAACTTTTTCTCTTATAACTGCGCGAAAAGCATGTATTCTTGCTTAATACAGCGAAACAAGCTGTTTTAGACCGAAACGAGCTAAATCACAACACATCGGTTTTACAAGTGTTCCACGTGATACTCGTCAAAACTTTTTCTCTTATAACTGCGCGAAAAGCATGTATTCGTGCTTAATACAACGAAACAAGCTGTTTTAGACCGAAACGAGCTAAATCTGAACACATCGGTTTTACAAGTGTTCCTCTGATACGCGTCAAAACTTTTTCTCTTATAACTGCGCGAAAAGCATGTATTCTTGCTTAATACAACGAAACAAGCTGTTTTAGACCGAAACGAGCTAAATCTGAACACATCGGTTTTACAAGTGTCCCTGTGATACGCGTCAAAACTTTTTCTCTTATAACTGCGCGAAAAGCATGTATTCTTGCTTAATACAGCGAAACAAGCTGTTTTAGACCGAAATGAGCTAAATCACAACACATCGGTTTTACAAGTGTTCCTCTGATACGCGTCAAAACTTTTTCTCTTATAACTGCGCGAAAAGCATGTATTCTTGCTTAGTCCAACGAAACAAGCTGTTTTAGACCGAAACGAGCTAAATCTGAACACATCGGTTTTACAAGTGTCCTTGTGACATGCCTTTAAAACTTTTTCTCTTATAACTGCGCGAAAAGCATGTATTCCTGCTTAATACAGCGAAACAAGCTGTTTTAGACCGAAACGAGCTAAATCACAACACATCGGTTTTACAAGTGTTCCTCTGATACGCGTCAAAACTTTTTCTCTTATAACTGCGCGAAAAGCATGTATTCGTGCTTAATACAACGAAACAAGCTGTTTTAGACCGAAACGAGCTAAATCTGAACACATCGGTTTTACAAGTGTCCCTGTGATACGCGTCAAAACTTTTTCTCTTATAACTGCGCGAAAAGCATGTATTCTTGCTTAATACAGCGAAACAAGCTGTTTTAGACCGAAACGAGCTAAATCACAACACATCGGTTTTACAAGTGTTCCTCTGATACGCGTCAAAACTTTTTCTCTTATAACTGCGCGAAAAGCATGTATTCGTGCTTAATACAACGAAACAAGCTGTTTTAGACCGAAACGAGCTAAATCTGAACACATCGGTTTTACAAGTGTCCCTGTGATACGCGTCAAAACTTTTTCTCTTATAACTGCGCGAAAAGCATGTATTCTTGCTTAATACAGCGAAACAAGCTGTTTTAGACCGAAACGAGCTAAATCACAACACATCGGTTTTACAAGTGTCCCTGTGACACGCGTCAAAACTTTTTCTCTTATAACTGCGCGAAAAGCATGTATTCTTGCTTAATACAGCGAAACAAGCTGTTTTAGACCGAAATGAGCTAAATCACAACACATCGGTTTTACAAGTGTTCCTCTGATACGCGTCAAAACTTTTTCTCTTATAACTGCGCGAAAAGCATGTATTCTTGCTTAATACAACGAAACAAGCTGTTTTAGACCGAAACGAGCTAAATCTGAACACATCGGTTTTACAAGTGTTCCTCTGATACGCGTCAAAACTTTTTCTCTTATAACTGCGCGAAAAGCATGTATTCCTGCTTAATACAACGAAACAAGCTGTTTTAGACCGAAACGAGCTAAATCTGAACACATCGGTTTTACAAGTGTTCCTCTGATACGCGTCAAAACTTTTTCTCTTATAACTGCGCGAAAAGCATGTATTCTTGCTTAATACAACGAAACAAGCTGTTTTAGACCGAAACGAGCTAAATCTGAACACATCGGTTTTACAAGTGTCCCTGTGACACGCGTCAAAACTTTTTCTCTTATAACTGCGCGAAAAGCATGTATTCTTGCTTAATACAGCGAAACAAGCTGTTTTAGACCGAAACGAGCTAAATCACAACACATCGGTTTTACAAGTGTTCCTCTGATACGCGTCAAAACTTTTTCTCTTATAACTGCGCGAAAAGCATGTATTCTTGCTTAATACAACGAAACAAGCTGTTTTAGACCGAAACGAGCTAAATCTGAACACATCGGTTTTACAAGTGTCCTCGTGACACGCGTCAAAACTTTTTCTCTTATAACTGCGCGAAAAGCATGTATTCTTGCTTAATACAGCGAAACAAGCTGTTTTAGACCGAAACGAGCTAAATCACAACACATCGGTTTTACAAGTGTTCCTCTGATACGCGTCAAAACTTTTTCTCTTATAACTGCGCGAAAAGCATGTATTCGTGCTTAATACAACGAAACAAGCTGTTTTAGACCGAAACGAGCTAAATCTGAACACATCGGTTTTACAAGTGTCCCTGTGATACGCGTCAAAACTTTTTCTCTTATAACTGCGCGAAAAGCATGTATTCTTGCTTAATACAGCGAAACAAGCTGTTTTAGACCGAAACGAGCTAAATCACAACACATCGGTTTTACAAGTGTTCCTCTGATACGCGTCAAAACTTTTTCTCTTATAACTGCGCGAAAAGCATGTATTCTTGCTTAATACAACGAAACAAGCTGTTTTAGACCGAAACGAGCTAAATCACAACACATCGGTTTTACAAGTGTTCCTCTGATACGCGTCAAAACTTTTTCTCTTATAACTGCGCGAAAAGCATGTATTCGTGCTTAATACAACGAAACAAGCTGTTTTAGACCGAAACGAGCTAAATCTGAACACATCGGTTTTACAAGTGTTCCTCTGATACGCGTCAAAACTTTTTCTCTTATAACTGCGCGAAAAGCATGTATTCTTGCTTAATACAACGAAACAAGCTGTTTTAGACCGAAACGAGCTAAATCACAACACATCGGTATTACAAGTGTTCCACGTGATACTCGTCAAAACTTTTTCTCTTATAACTGCGCGAAAAGCATGTATTCGTGCTTAATACAACGAAACAAGCTGTTTTAGACCGAAACGAGCTAAATCTGAACACATCGGTTTTACAAGTGTCCCTGTGATACGCGTCAAAACTTTTTCTCTTATAACTGCGCGAAAAGCATGTATTCTTGCTTAATACAGCGAAACAAGCTGTTTTAGACCGAAACGAGCTAAATCACAACACATCGGTTTTACAAGTGTTCCTCTGATACGCGTCAAAACTTTTTCTCTTATAACTGCGCGAAAAGCATGTATTCGTGCTTAATACAACGAAACAAGCTGTTTTAGACCGAAACGAGCTAAATCTGAACACATCGGTTTTACAAGTGTCCCTGTGACACGCGTCAAAACTTTTTCTCTTATAACTGCGCGAAAAGCATGTATTCTTGCTTAATACAGCGAAACAAGCTGTTTTAGACCGAAACGAGCTAAATCACAACACATCGGTTTTACAAGTGTTCCTCTGATACGCGTCAAAACTTTTTCTCTTATAACTGCGCGAAAAGCATGTATTCGTGCTTAATACAACGAAACAAGCTGTTTTAGACCGAAACGAGCTAAATCTGAACACATCGGTTTTACAAGTGTCCCTGTGATACGCGTCAAAACTTTTTCTCTTATAACTGCGCGAAAAGCATGTATTCTTGCTTAATACAGCGAAACAAGCTGTTTTAGACCGAAACGAGCTAAATCACAACACATCGGTTTTACAAGTGTTCCTCTGATACGCGTCAAAACTTTTTCTCTTATAACTGCGCGAAAAGCATGTATTCGTGCTTAATACAACGAAACAAGCTGTTTTAGACCGAAACGAGCTAAATCTGAACACATCGGTTTTACAAGTGTCCTCTGTGACACGCGTCAAAACTTTTTCTCTTATAACTGCGCGAAAAGCATGTATTCTTGCTTAATACAGCGAAACAAGCTGTTTTAGACCGAAACGAGCTAAATCACAACACATCGGTTTTACAAGTGTTCCTCTGATACGCGTCAAAACTTTTTCTCTTATAACTGCGCGAAAAGCATGTATTCTTGCTTAATACAACGAAACAAGCTGTTTTAGACCGAAACGAGCTAAATCTCAACACATCGGTTTTACAAGTGTTCCCGTGATACGCGTCAAAACTTTTTCTCTTATAACTGCGCGAAAAGCATGTATTCTTGCTTAATACAACGAAACAAGCTGTTTTAGACCGAAACGAGCTAAATCTCAACACATCGGTTTTACAAGTGTTCCTCGTGATACGCGTCAAAACTTTTTCTCTTATAACTGCGCGAAAAGCATGTATTCTTGCTTAATACAGCGAAACAAGCTGTTTTAGACCGAAACGAGCTAAATCACAACACATCGGTTTTACAAGTGTTCCACGTGATACGCGTCAAAACTTTTTCTCTTATAACTGCGCGAAAAGCATGTATTCTTGCTTAATACAACGAAACAAGCTGTTTTAGACCGAAACGAGCTAAATCTGAACACATCGGTTTTACAAGTGTTCCTCTGATACGCGTCAAAACTTTTTCTCTTATAACTGCGCGAAAAGCATGTATTCTTGCTTAATACAACGAAACAAGCTGTTTTAGACCGAAACGAGCTAAATCTGAACACATCGGTTTTACAAGTGTCCCTGTGATACGCGTCAAAACTTTTTCTCTTATAACTGCGCGAAAAGCATGTATTCTTGCTTAATACAGCGAAACAAGCTGTTTTAGACCGAAACGAGCTAAATCACAACACATCGGTTTTACAAGTGTTCCTCTGATACGCGTCAAAACTTTTTCTCTTATAACTGCGCGAAAAGCATGTATTCTTGCTTAATACAACGAAACAAGCTGTTTTAGACCGAAACGAGCTAAATCTGAACACATCGGTTTTACAAGTGTCCTCTGTGACATGCGTCAAAACTTTTTCTCTTATAACTGCGCGAAAAGCATGTATTCTTGCTTAATACAGCGAAACAAGCTGTTTTAGACCGAAACGAGCTAAATCACAACACATCGGTTTTACAAGTGTTCCTCTGATACGCGTCAAAACTTTTTCTCTTATAACTGCGCGAAAAGCATGTATTCGTGCTTAATACAACGAAACAAGCTGTTTTAGACCGAAACGAGCTAAATCTGAACACATCGGTTTTACAAGTGTCCCTGTGACACGCGTCAAAACTTTTTCTCTTATAACTGCGCGAAAAGCATGTATTCTTGCTTAATACAGCGAAACAAGCTGTTTTAGACCGAAACGAGCTAAATCACAACACATCGGTTTTACAAGTGTTCCTCTGATACGCGTCAAAACTTTTTCTCTTATAACTGCGCGAAAAGCATGTATTCGTGCTTAATACAACGAAACAAGCTGTTTTAGACCGAAACGAGCTAAATCTGAACACATCGGTTTTACAAGTGTCCCTGTGATACGCGTCAAAACTTTTTCTCTTATAACTGCGCGAAAAGCATGTATTCTTGCTTAATACAGCGAAACAAGCTGTTTTAGACCGAAACGAGCTAAATCACAACACATCGGTTTTACAAGTGTTCCTCGTGATACGCGTCAAAACTTTTTCTCTTATAACTGCGCGAAAAGCATGTATTCTTGCTTAATACAGCGAAACAAGCTGTTTTAGACCGAAACGAGCTAAATCACAACACATCGGTTTTACAAGTGTTCCTCTGATACGCGTCAAAACTTTTTCTCTTATAACTGCGCGAAAAGCATGTATTCGTGCTTAATACAACGAAACAAGCTGTTTTAGACCGAAACGAGCTAAATCTGAACACATCGGTTTTACAAGTGTCCCTGTGACACGCGTCAAAACTTTTTCTCTTATAACTGCGCGAAAAGCATGTATTCTTGCTTAATACAGCGAAACAAGCTGTTTTAGACCGAAACGAGCTAAATCACAACACATCGGTTTTACAAGTGTTCCTCTGATACGCGTCAAAACTTTTTCTCTTATAACTGCGCGAAAAGCATGTATTCGTGCTTAATACAACGAAACAAGCTGTTTTAGACCGAAAAGAGCTAAATCTGAACACATCGGTTTTACAAGTGTTCCTTTGATACGCGTCAAAACTTTTTCTCTTATAACTGCGCGAAAAGCATGTATTCCTGCTTAATACAACGAAACAAGCTGTTTTAGACCGAAACGAGCCAAATCACAACACATCGGTATTACAAGTGTTCCACGTGATACTCGTCAAAACTTTTTCTCTTATAACTGCGCGAAAAGCATGTATTCGTGCTTAATACAACGAAACAAGCTGTTTTAGACCGAAACGAGCTAAATCTAAACACATCGGTTTTACAAGTGTCCCTGTGATACGCGTCAAAACTTTTTCTCTTATAACTGCGCGAAAAGCATGTATTCTTGCTTAATACAGCGAAACAAGCTGTTTTAGACCGAAATGAGCTAAATCACAACACATCGGTTTTACAAGTGTTCCTCTGATACGCGTCAAAACTTTTTCTCTTATAACTGCGCGAAAAGCATGTATTCTTGCTTAATACAGCGAAACAAGCTGTTTTAGACCGAAACGAGCTAAATCACAACACATCGGTATTACAAGTGTTCCACGTGATACTCGTCAAAACTTTTTCTCTTATAACTGCGCGAAAAGCATGTATTCGTGCTTAATACAACGAAACAAGCTGTTTTAGACCGAAACGAGCTAAATCTGAACACATCGGTTTTACAAGTGTCCACGTGATACGCGTCAAAACTTTTTCTCTTATAACTGCGCGAAAAGCATGTATTCTTGCTTAATACAGCGAAACAAGCTGTTTTAGACCGAAACGAGCTAAATCACAACACATCGGTTTTACAAGTGTTCCTCTGATACGCGTCAAAACTTTTTCTCTTATAACTGCGCGAAAAGCATGTATTCTTGCTTAATACAACGAAACAAGCTGTTTTAGACCGAAACGAGCTAAATCTGAACACATCGGTTTTACAAGTGTCCCTGTGATACGCGTCAAAACTTTTTCTCTTATAACTGCGCGAAAAGCATGTATTCTTGCTTAATACAGCGAAACAAGCTGTTTTAGACCGAAACGAGCTAAATCACAACACATCGGTTTTACAAGTGTTCCTCTGATACGCGTCAAAACTTTTTCTCTTATAACTGCGCGAAAAGCATGTATTCTTGCTTAATACAGCGAAACAAGCTGTTTTAGACCGAAACGAGCTAAATCACAACACATCGGTATTACAAGTGTTCCACGTGATACTCGTCAAAACTTTTTCTCTTATAACTGCGCGAAAAGCATGTATTCGTGCTTAATACAACGAAACAAGCTGTTTTAGACCGAAACGAGCTAAATCTGAACACATCGGTTTTACAAGTGTTCCTCTGATACGCGTCAAAACTTTTTCTCTTATAACTGCGCGAAAAGCATGTATTCCTGCTTAATACAACGAAACAAGCTGTTTTAGACCGAAACGAGCTAAATCTGAACACATCGGTTTTACAAGTGTCCCTGTGACACGCGTCAAAACTTTTTCTCTTATAACTGCGCGAAAAGCATGTATTCTTGCTTAATACAGCGAAACAAGCTGTTTTAGACCGAAATGAGCTAAATCACAACACATCGGTTTTACAAGTGTTCCTCTGATACGCGTCAAAACTTTTTCTCTTATAACTGCGCGAAAAGCATGTATTCTTGCTTAGTCCAACGAAACAAGCTGTTTTAGACCGAAACGAGCTAAATCTGAACACATCGGTTTTACAAGTGTCCTCTGTGACATGCTTCAAAACTTTTTCTCTTATAACTGCGCGAAAAGCATGTATTCCTGCTTAATACAGCGAAACAAGCTGTTTTAGACCGAAACGAGCTAAATCACAACACATCGGTTTTACAAGTGTTCCTCTGATACGCGTCAAAACTTTTTCTCTTATAACTGCGCGAAAAGCATGTATTCGTGCTTAATACAACGAAACAAGCTGTTTTAGACCGAAACGAGCTAAATCTGAACACATCGGTTTTACAAGTGTCCCTGTGACACGCGTCAAAACTTTTTCTCTTATAACTGCGCGAAAAGCATGTATTCTTGCTTAATACAGCGAAACAAGCTGTTTTAGACCGAAACGAGCTAAATCACAACACATCGGTTTTACAAGTGTTCCTCTGATACGCGTCAAAACTTTTTCTCTTATAACTGCGCGAAAAGCATGTATTCGTGCTTAATACAACGAAACAAGCTGTTTTAGACCGAAACGAGCTAAATCTGAACACATCGGTTTTACAAGTGTCCCTGTGATACGCGTCAAAACTTTTTCTCTTATAACTGCGCGAAAAGCATGTATTCTTGCTTAATACAGCGAAACAAGCTGTTTTAGACCGAAACGAGCTAAATCACAACACATCGGTTTTACAAGTGTCCCTGTGACACGCGTCAAAACTTTTTCTCTTATAACTGCGCGAAAAGCATGTATTCTTGCTTAATACAGCGAAACAAGCTGTTTTAGACCGAAATGAGCTAAATCACAACACATCGGTTTTACAAGTGTTCCTCTGATACGCGTCAAAACTTTTTCTCTTATAACTGCGCGAAAAGCATGTATTCTTGCTTAATACAACGAAACAAGCTGTTTTAGACCGAAACGAGCTAAATCTGAACACATCGGTTTTACAAGTGTTCCTCTGATACGCGTCAAAACTTTTTCTCTTATAACTGCGCGAAAAGCATGTATTCCTGCTTAATACAACGAAACAAGCTGTTTTAGACCGAAACGAGCTAAATCTGAACACATCGGTTTTACAAGTGTTCCTCTGATACGCGTCAAAACTTTTTCTCTTATAACTGCGCGAAAAGCATGTATTCCTGCTTAATACAACGAAACAAGCTGTTTTAGACCGAAACGAGCTAAATCTGAACACATCGGTTTTACAAGTGTCCCTGTGACACGCGTCAAAACTTTTTCTCTTATAACTGCGCGAAAAGCATGTATTCTTGCTTAATACAGCGAAACAAGCTGTTTTAGACCGAAATGAGCTAAATCACAACACATCGGTTTTACAAGTGTTCCTCTGATACGCGTCAAAACTTTTTTCTCTTATAACTGCGCGAAAAGCATGTTTTCTTGCTTAATACAACGAAACAAGCTGTTTTAGACCGAAACGAGCTAAATCTGAACACATCGGTTTTACAAGTGTCCTCTGTGACATGACTGTCAAAACTTTTTCTCTTATAACTGCGCGAAAAGCATGTATTCCTGCTTAATACAGCGAAACAAGCTGTTTTAGACCGAAACGAGCTAAATCACAACACATCGGTTTTACAAGTGTTCCTCTGATACGCGTCTAAACTTTTTCTCTTATAACTGCGCGAAAAGCATGTATTCGTGCTTAATACAACGAAACAAGCTGTTTTAGACCGAAACGAGCTAAATCTGAACACATCGGTTTTACAAGTGTCCCTGTGACACGCGTCAAAACTTTTTCTCTTATAACTGCGCGAAAAGCATGTATTCTTGCTTAATACAGCGAAACAAGCTGTTTTAGACCGAAACGAGCTAAATCACAACACATCGGTTTTACAAGTGTTCCTCTGATACGCGTCAAAACTTTTTCTCTTATAACTGCGCGAAAAGCATGTATTCTTGCTTAATACAACGAAACAAGCTGTTTTAGACCGAAACGAGCTAAATCACAACACATCGGTTTTACAAGTGTTCCTCTGATACGCGTCAAAACTTTTTCTCTTATAACTGCGCGAAAAGCATGTATTCGTGCTTAATACAACGAAACAAGCTGTTTTAGACCGAAACGAGCTAAATCTGAACACATCGGTTTTACAAGTGTTCCTCTGATACGCGTCAAAACTTTTTCTCTTATAACTGCGCGAAAAGCATGTATTCTTGCTTAATACAACGAAACAAGCTGTTTTAGACCGAAACGAGCTAAATCACAACACATCGGTTTTACAAGTGTTCCACGTGATACTCGTCAAAACTTTTTCTCTTATAACTGCGCGAAAAGCATGTATTCGTGCTTAATACAACGAAACAAGCTGTTTTAGACCGAAACGAGCTAAATCTGAACACATCGGTTTTACAAGTGTCCCTGTGATACGCGTCAAAACTTTTTCTCTTATAACTGCGCGAAAAGCATGTATTCTTGCTTAATACAGCGAAACAAGCTGTTTTAGACCGAAACGAGCTAAATCACAACACATCGGTTTTACAAGTGTTCCTCTGATACGCGTCAAAACTTTTTCTCTTATAACTGCGCGAAAAGCATGTATTCGTGCTTAATACAACGAAACAAGCTGTTTTAGACCGAAACGAGCTAAATCTGAACACATCGGTTTTACAAGTGTCCCTGATACTGCGTCAAAACTTTTTCTCTTATAACTGCGCGAAAAGCATGTATTCTTGCTTAATACAGCGAAACAAGCTGTTTTAGACCGAAACGAGCTAAATCACAACACATCGGTTTTACAAGTGTTCCTCTGATACGCGTCAAAACTTTTTCTCTTATAACTGCGCGAAAAGCATGTATTCGTGCTTAATACAACGAAACAAGCTGTTTTAGACCGAAACGAGCTAAATCTGAACACATCGGTTTTACAAGTGTCCCTGTGATACGCGTCAAAACTTTTTCTCTTATAACTGCGCGAAAAGCATGTATTCTTGCTTAATACAGCGAAACAAGCTGTTTTAGACCGAAACGAGCTAAATCACAACACATCGGTTTTACAAGTGTTCCTCTGATACGCGTCAAAACTTTTTCTCTTATAACTGCGCGAAAAGCATGTATTCGTGCTTAATACAACGAAACAAGCTGTTTTAGACCGAAACGAGCTAAATCTGAACACATCGGTTTTACAAGTGTCCTGTGACACGCGTCAAAACTTTTTCTCTTATAACTGCGCGAAAAGCATGTATTCTTGCTTAATACAGCGAAACAAGCTGTTTTAGACCGAAACGAGCTAAATCACAACACATCGGTTTTACAAGTGTTCCTCGTGATACGCGTCAAAACTTTTTCTCTTATAACTGCGCGAAAAGCATGTATTCGTGCTTAATACAACGAAACAAGCTGTTTTAGACCGAAACGAGCTAAATCTGAACACATCGGTTTTACAAGTGTTCCTGTGATACGCGTCAAAACTTTTTCTCTTATAACTGCGCGAAAAGCATGTATTCTTGCTTAATACAACGAAACAAGCTGTTTTAGACCGAAACGAGCTAAATCACAACACATCGGTTTTACAAGTGTTCCACGTGATACGCGTCAAAACTTTTTCTCTTATAACTGCGCGAAAAGCATGTATTCGTGCTTAATACAACGAAACAAGCTGTTTTAGACCGAAACGAGCTAAATCTGAACACATCGGTTTTACAAGTGTCCCTGTGACACGCGTCAAAACTTTTTCTCTTATAACTGCGCGAAAAGCATGTATTCTTGCTTAATACAGCGAAACAAGCTGTTTTAGACCGAAACGAGCTAAATCACAACACATCGGTTTTACAAGTGTTCCTCTGATACGCGTCAAAACTTTTTCTCTTATAACTGCGCGAAAAGCATGTATTCTTGCTTAATACAGCGAAACAAGCTGTTTTAGACCGAAACGAGCTAAATCACAACACATCGGTTTTACAAGTGTTCCTCGTGATACGCGTCAAAACTTTTTCTCTTATAACTGCGCGAAAAGCATGTATTCGTGCTTAATACAACGAAACAAGCTGTTTTAGACCGAAACGAGCTAAATCTGAACACATCGGTTTTACAAGTATCCACGTGATACTCGTCAAAACTTTTTCTCTTATAACTGCGCGAAAAGCATGTATTCTTGCTTAATACAACGAAACAAGCTGTTTTAGACCGAAACGAGCTAAATCACAACACATCGGTTTTACAAGTGTCCTCTGATACGCGTCAAAACTTTTTCTCTTATAACTGCGCGAAAAGCATGTATTCTTGCTTAATACAACGAAACAAGCTGTTTTAGACCGAAACGAGCTAAATCTGAACACATCGGTTTTACAAGTGTTCCTCTGATACGCGTCAAAACTTTTTCTCTTATAACTGCGCGAAAAGCATGTATTCTTGCTTAATACAACGAAACAAGCTGTTTTAGACCGAAACGAGCTAAATCTCAACACATCGGTTTTACAAGTGTCCCTGTGACACGCGTCAAAACTTTTTCTCTTATAACTGCGCGAAAAGCATGTATTCTTGCTTAATACAGCGAAACAAGCTGTTTTAGACCGAAACGAGCTAAATCACAACACATCGGTTTTACAAGTGTTCCTCTGATACGCGTCAAAACTTTTTCTCTTATAACTGCGCGAAAAGCATGTATTCTTGCTTAATACTACGAAACAAGCTGTTTTAGACCGAAACGAGCTAAATCACAACACATCGGTTTTACAAGTGTTCCTCTGATACGCGTCTAAACTTTTTCTCTTATAACTGCGCGAAAAGCATGTATTCGTGCTTAATACAACGAAACAAGCTGTTTCAGACCGAAACGAGCTAAATCTGAACACATCGGTTTTACAAGTGTCCCTGTGACACGCGTCAAAACTTTTTCTCTTATAACTGCGCGAAAAGCATGTATTCTTGCTTAATACAGCGAAACAAGCTGTTTTAGACCGAAATGAGCTAAATCACAACACATCGGTTTTACAAGTGTTCCTCTGATACGCGTCAAAACTTTTTCTCTTATAACTGCGCGAAAAGCATGTATTCTTGCTTAATACAGCGAAACAAGCTGTTTTAAACCGAAACGAGCTAAATCACAACACATCGGTATTACAAGTGTTCCACGTGATACTCGTCAAAACTTTTTCTCTTATAACTGCGCGAAAAGCATGTATTCGTGCTTAATACAACGAAACAAGCTGTTTTAGACCGAAACGAGCTAAATCTGAACACATCGGTTTTACAAGTATCCACGTGATACTCGTCAAAACTTTTTCTCTTATAACTGCGCGAAAAGCATGTATTCTTGCTTAATACAACGAAACAAGCTGTTTTAGACCGAAACGAGCTAAATCACAACACATCGGTTTTACAAGTGTTCCTCTGATACGCGTCAAAACTTTTTCTCTTATAACTGCGCGAAAAGCATGTATTCTTGCTTAATACAGCGAAACAAGCTGTTTTAGACCGAAACGAGCTAAATCACAACACATCGGTTTTACAAGTGTTCCTCTGATACGCGTCAAAACTTTTTCTCTTATAACTGCGCGAAAAGCATGTATTCTTGCTTAATACAGCGAAACAAGCTGTTTTAGACCGAAACGAGCTAAATCACAACACATCGGTTTTACAAGTGTTCCACGTGATACTCGTCAAAACTTTTTCTCTTATAACTGCGCGAAAAGCATGTATTCGTGCTTAATACAACGAAACAAGCTGTTTTAGACCGAAACGAGCTAAATCTGAACACATCGGTTTTACAAGTGTCCACGTGATACGCGTCAAAACTTTTTCTCTTATAACTGCGCGAAAAGCATGTATTCTTGCTTAATACAACGAAACAAGCTGTTTTAGACCGAAACGAGCTAAATCACAACACATCGGTTTTACAAGTGTTCCTCTGATACGCGTCAAAACTTTTTCTCTTATAACTGCGCGAAAAGCATGTATTCTTGCTTAATACAGCGAAACAAGCTGTTTTAGACCGAAACGAGCTAAATCACAACACATCGGTTTTACAAGTGTTCCTCTGATACGCGTCAAAACTTTTTCTCTTATAACTGCGCGAAAAGCATGTATTCTTGCTTAATACAGCGAAACAAGCTGTTTTAGACCGAAACGAGCTAAATCACAACACATCGGTTTTACAAGTGTTCCTCTGATACGCGTCAAAACTTTTTCTCTTATAACTGCGCGAAAAGCATGTATTCGTGCTTAATACAACGAAACAAGCTGTTTTAGACCGAAACGAGCTAAATCTGAACACATCGGTTTTACAAGTGTCCCTGTGACACGCGTCAAAACTTTTTCTCTTATAACTGCGCGAAAAGCATGTATTCTTGCTTAATACAGCGAAACAAGCTGTTTTAGACCGAAACGAGCTAAATCACAACACAAAGGTTTTACAAGTGTTCCTCTGATACGCGTCAAAACTTTTTCTCTTATAACTGCGCGAAAAGCATGTATTCTTGCTTAATACTACGAAACAAGCTGTTTTAGACCGAAACGAGCTAAATCACAACACATCGGTTTTACAAGTGTTCCTCTGATACGCGTCTAAACTTTTTCTCTTATAACTGCGCGAAAAGCATGTATTCGTGCTTAATACAACGAAACAAGCTGTTTCAGACCGAAACGAGCTAAATCTGAACACATCGGTTTTACAAGTGTCCCTGTGACACGCGTCAAAACTTTTTCTCTTATAACTGCGCGAAAAGCATGTATTCTTGCTTAATACAGCGAAACAAGCTGTTTTAGACCGAAACGAGCTAAATCACAACACATCGGTTTTACAAGTGTTCCTCTGATACGCGTCAAAACTTTTTCTCTTATAACTGCGCGAAAAGCATGTATTCTTGCTTAATACAGCGAAACAAGCTGTTTTAGACCGAAACGAGCTAAATCACAACACATCGGTTTTACAAGTGTTCCACGTGATACTCGTCAAAACTTTTTCTCTTATAACTGCGCGAAAAGCATGTATTCGTGCTTAATACAACGAAACAAGCTGTTTTAGACCGAAACGAGCTAAATCTGAACACATCGGTTTTACAAGTGTCCACGTGATACTCGTCAAAACTTTTTCTCTTATAACTGCGCGAAAAGCATGTATTCTTGCTTAATACAACGAAACAAGCTGTTTTAGACCGAAACGAGCTAAATCACAACACATCGGTTTTACAAGTGTCCTCTGATACGCGTCAAAACTTTTTCTCTTATAACTGCGCGAAAAGCATGTATTCGTGCTTAATACAACGAAACAAGCTGTTTTAGACCGAAACGAGCTAAATCACAACACATCGGTTTTACAAGTGTTCCTCTGATACGCGTCAAAACTTTTTCTCTTATAACTGCGCGAAAAGCATGTATTCGTGCTTAATACAACGAAACAAGCTGTTTTAGACCGAAACGAGCTAAATCTGAACACATCGGTTTTACAAGTGTCCCTGTGATACGCGTCAAAACTTTTTCTCTTATAACTGCGCGAAAAGCATGTATTCTTGCTTAATACAGCGAAACAAGCTGTTTTAGACCGAAACGAGCTAAATCACAACACATCGGTTTTACAAGTGTTCCTCTGATACGCGTCAAAACTTTTTCTCTTATAACTGCGCGAAAAGCATGTATTCTTGCTTAATACACGAAACAAGCTGTTTTAGACCGAAACGAGCTAAATCACAACACATCGGTTTTACAAGTGTTCCACGTGATACGCGTCAAAACTTTTTCTCTTATAACTGCGCGAAAAGCATGTATTCGTGCTTAATACAACGAAACAAGCTGTTTTAGACCGAAACGAGCTAAATCTGAACACATCGGTTTTACAAGTGTCCACGTGATACTCGTCAAAACTTTTTCTCTTATAACTGCGCGAAAAGCATGTATTCTTGCTTAATACAACGAAACAAGCTGTTTTAGACCGAAACGAGCTAAATCACAACACATCGGTTTTACAAGTGTTCCTCTGATACGCGTCAAAACTTTTTCTCTTATAACTGCGCGAAAAGCATGTATTCTTGCTTAATACAGCGAAACAAGCTGTTTTAGACCGAAACGAGCTAAATCACAACACATCGGTTTTACAAGTGTTCCTCTGATACGCGTCAAAACTTTTTCTCTTATAACTGCGCGAAAAGCATGTATTCTTGCTTAATACAGCGAAACAAGCTGTTTTAGACCGAAACGAGCTAAATCACAACACATCGGTATTACAAGTGTTCCACGTGATACTCGTCAAAACTTTTTCTCTTATAACTGCGCGAAAAGCATGTATTCGTGCTTAATACAACGAAACAAGCTGTTTTAGACCGAAACGAGCTAAATCTGAACACATCGGTTTTACAAGTATCCACGTGATACTCGTCAAAACTTTTTCTCTTATAACTGCGCGAAAAGCATGTATTCTTGCTTAATACAACGAAACAAGCTGTTTTAGACCGAAACGAGCTAAATCAAAACACATCGGTTTTACAAGTGTCTCCTCTGATACGCGTCAAAACTTTTTCTCTTATAACTGCGCGAAAAGCATGTATTCCTGCTTAATACAGCGAAACAAGCTGTTTTAGACCGAAACGAGCTAAATCTGAACACATCGGTTTTACAAGTGTCCCTGTGACACGCGTCAAAACTTTTTCTCTTATAACTGCGCGAAAAGCATGTATTCTTGCTTAATACAGCGAAACAAGCTGTTTTAGACCGAAACGAGCTAAATCACAACACATCGGTTTTACAAGTGTTCCTCTGATACGCGTCAAAACTTTTTCTCTTATAACTGCGCGAAAAGCATGTATTCGTGCTTAATACAACGAAACAAGCTGTTTTAGACCGAAACGAGCTAAATCTGAACACATCGGTTTTACAAGTGTTCCTCTGATACGCGTCAAAACTTTTTCTCTTATAACTGCGCGAAAAGCATGTATTCCTGCTTAATACAACGAAACAAGCTGTTTTAGACCGAAACGAGCTAAATCACAACACATCGGTTTTACAAGTGTTCCACGTGATACTCGTCAAAACTTTTTCTCTTATAACTGCGCGAAAAGCATGTATTCGTGCTTAATACAACGAAACAAGCTGTTTTAGACCGAAACGAGCTAAATCTGAACACATCGGTTTTACAAGTGTCCCTGTGATACGCGTCAAAACTTTTTCTCTTATAACTGCGCGAAAAGCATGTATTCTTGCTTAATACAGCGAAACAAGCTGTTTTAGACCGAAACGAGCTAAATCACAACACATCGGTTTTACAAGTGTTCCTCTGATACGCGTCAAAACTTTTTCTCTTATAACTGCGCGAAAAGCATGTATTCGTGCTTAATACAACGAAACAAGCTGTTTTAGACCGAAACGAGCTAAATCTGAACACATCGGTTTTACAAGTGTCCCTGTGATACGCGTCAAAACTTTTTCTCTTATAACTGCGCGAAAAGCATGTATTCTTGCTTAATACAGCGAAACAAGCTGTTTTAGACCGAAACGAGCTAAATCACAACACATCGGTTTTACAAGTGTTCCTCTGATACGCGTCAAAACTTTTTCTCTTATAACTGCGCGAAAAGCATGTATTCGTGCTTAATACAACGAAACAAGCTGTTTTAGACCGAAACGAGCTAAATCTGAACACATCGGTTTTACAAGTGTCCTCGTGATACGCGTCAAAACTTTTTCTCTTATAACTGCGCGAAAAGCATGTATTCTTGCTTAATACAGCGAAACAAGCTGTTTTAGACCGAAACGAGCTAAATCACAACACATCGGTTTTACAAGTGTTCCTCTGATACGCGTCAAAACTTTTTCTCTTATAACTGCGCGAAAAGCATGTATTCGTGCTTAATACAACGAAACAAGCTGTTTTAGACCGAAACGAGCTAAATCTGAACACATCGGTTTTACAAGTGTTCCTCTGATACGCGTCAAAACTTTTTCTCTTATAACTGCGCGAAAAGCATGTATTCCTGCTTAATACAACGAAACAAGCTGTTTTAGACCGAAACGAGCTAAATCTGAACACATCGGTTTTACAAGTGTCCCTGTGATACGCGTCAAAACTTTTTCTCTTATAACTGCGCGAAAAGCATGTATTCTTGCTTAATACAGCGAAACAAGCTGTTTTAGACCGAAACGAGCTAAATCACAACACATCGGTTTTACAAGTGTTCCTCTGATACGCGTCAAAACTTTTTCTCTTATAACTGCGCGAAAAGCATGTATTCTTGCTTAATACAACGAAACAAGCTGTTTTAGACCGAAACGAGCTAAATCTGAACACATCGGTTTTACAAGTGTCCTCGTGATACGCGTCAAAACTTTTTCTCTTATAACTGCGCGAAAAGCATGTATTCTTGCTTAATACAGCGAAACAAGCTGTTTTAGACCGAAACGAGCTAAATCACAACACATCGGTTTTACAAGTGTTCCTCTGATACGCGTCAAAACTTTTTCTCTTATAACTGCGCGAAAAGCATGTATTCTTGCTTAATACTACGAAACAAGCTGTTTTAGACCGAAACGAGCTAAATCACAACACATCGGTTTTACAAGTGTTCCTCTGATACGCGTCTAAACTTTTTCTCTTATAACTGCGCGAAAAGCATGTATTCGTGCTTAATACAACGAAACAAGCTGTTTCAGACCGAAACGAGCTAAATCTGAACACATCGGTTTTACAAGTGTCCCTGTGACACGCGTCAAAACTTTTTCTCTTATAACTGCGCGAAAAGCATGTATTCTTGCTTAATACAGCGAAACAAGCTGTTTTAGACCGAAATGAGCTAAATCACAACACATCGGTTTTACAAGTGTTCCTCTGATACGCGTCAAAACTTTTTCTCTTATAACTGCGCGAAAAGCATGTATTCTTGCTTAATACAGCGAAACAAGCTGTTTTAAACCGAAACGAGCTAAATCACAACACATCGGTATTACAAGTGTTCCACGTGATACTCGTCAAAACTTTTTCTCTTATAACTGCGCGAAAAGCATGTATTCGTGCTTAATACAACGAAACAAGCTGTTTTAGACCGAAACGAGCTAAATCTGAACACATCGGTTTTACAAGTATCCACGTGATACTCGTCAAAACTTTTTCTCTTATAACTGCGCGAAAAGCATGTATTCTTGCTTAATACAACGAAACAAGCTGTTTTAGACCGAAACGAGCTAAATCACAACACATCGGTTTTACAAGTGTTCCTCTGATACGCGTCAAAACTTTTTCTCTTATAACTGCGCGAAAAGCATGTATTCTTGCTTAATACAGCGAAACAAGCTGTTTTAGACCGAAACGAGCTAAATCACAACACATCGGTTTTACAAGTGTTCCTCTGATACGCGTCAAAACTTTTTCTCTTATAACTGCGCGAAAAGCATGTATTCTTGCTTAATACAACGAAACAAGCTGTTTTAGACCGAAACGAGCTAAATCTGAACACATCGGTTTTACAAGTGTTCCTCGTGATACGCGTCAAAACTTTTTCTCTTATAACTGCGCGAAAAGCATGTATTCTTGCTTAATACAACGAAACAAGCTGTTTTAGACCGAAACGAGCTAAATCACAACACATCGGTTTTACAAGTGTTCCTCTGATACGCGTCAAAACTTTTTCTCTTATAACTGCGCGAAAAGCATGTATTCTTGCTTAATACAGCGAAACAAGCTGTTTTAGACCGAAACGAGCTAAATCACAACACATCGGTTTTACAAGTGTTCCTCTGATACGCGTCAAAACTTTTTCTCTTATAACTGCGCGAAAAGCATGTATTCTTGCTTAATACAGCGAAACAAGCTGTTTTAGACCGAAACGAGCTAAATCACAACACATCGGTTTTACAAGTGTTCCTCTGATACGCGTCAAAACTTTTTCTCTTATAACTGCGCGAAAAGCATGTATTCGTGCTTAATACAACGAAACAAGCTGTTTTAGACCGAAACGAGCTAAATCTGAACACATCGGTTTTACAAGTGTCCCTGTGACACGCGTCAAAACTTTTTCTCTTATAACTGCGCGAAAAGCATGTATTCTTGCTTAATACAGCGAAACAAGCTGTTTTAGACCGAAACGAGCTAAATCACAACACAAAGGTTTTACAAGTGTTCCTCTGATACGCGTCAAAACTTTTTCTCTTATAACTGCGCGAAAAGCATGTATTCTTGCTTAATACTACGAAACAAGCTGTTTTAGACCGAAACGAGCTAAATCACAACACATCGGTTTTACAAGTGTTCCTCTGATACGCGTCTAAACTTTTTCTCTTATAACTGCGCGAAAAGCATGTATTCGTGCTTAATACAACGAAACAAGCTGTTTCAGACCGAAACGAGCTAAATCTGAACACATCGGTTTTACAAGTGTCCCTGTGACACGCGTCAAAACTTTTTCTCTTATAACTGCGCGAAAAGCATGTATTCTTGCTTAATACAGCGAAACAAGCTGTTTTAGACCGAAATGAGCTAAATCACAACACATCGGTTTTACAAGTGTTCCTCTGATACGCGTCAAAACTTTTTCTCTTATAACTGCGCGAAAAGCATGTATTCTTGCTTAATACAGCGAAACAAGCTGTTTTAAACCGAAACGAGCTAAATCACAACACATCGGTATTACAAGTGTTCCACGTGATACTCGTCAAAACTTTTTCTCTTATAACTGCGCGAAAAGCATGTATTCGTGCTTAATACAACGAAACAAGCTGTTTTAGACCGAAACGAGCTAAATCTGAACACATCGGTTTTACAAGTATCCACGTGATACTCGTCAAAACTTTTTCTCTTATAACTGCGCGAAAAGCATGTATTCTTGCTTAATACAACGAAACAAGCTGTTTTAGACCGAAACGAGCTAAATCACAACACATCGGTTTTACAAGTGTTCCTCTGATACGCGTCAAAACTTTTTCTCTTATAACTGCGCGAAAAGCATGTATTTTTGCTCAATACAGCGAAACAAGCTGTTTTAGACCGAAATGAGCTAAATCACAACACATCGGTTTTACAAGTGTTCCTCTGATACGCGTCAAAACTTTTTCTCTTATAACTGCGCGAAAAGCATGTATTCTTGCTTAATACAGCGAAACAAGCTGTTTTAGACCGAAACGAGCTAAATCACAACACATCGGTTTTACAAGTGTTCCACGTGATACTCGTCAAAACTTTTTCTCTTATAACTGCGCGAAAAGCATGTATTCGTGCTTAATACAACGAAACAAGCTGTTTTAGACCGAAACGAGCTAAATCTGAACACATCGGTTTTACAAGTGTCCACGTGATACGCGTCAAAACTTTTTCTCTTATAACTGCGCGAAAAGCATGTATTCTTGCTTAATACAACGAAACAAGCTGTTTTAGACCGAAACGAGCTAAATCAAAACACATCGGTTTTACAAGTGTCTCTCTGATACGCGTCAAAACTTTTTCTCTTATAACTGCGCGAAAAGCATGTATTCCTGCTTAATACAGCGAAACAAGCTGTTTTAGACCGAAACGAGCTAAATCTGAACACATCGGTTTTACAAGTGTCCCTGTGACACGCGTCAAAACTTTTTCTCTTATAACTGCGCGAAAAGCATGTATTCTTGCTTAATACAGCGAAACAAGCTGTTTTAGACCGAAACGAGCTAAATCACAACACATCGGTTTTACAAGTGTTCCTCTGATACGCGTCAAAACTTTTTCTCTTATAACTGCGCGAAAAGCATGTATTCGTGCTTAATACAACGAAACAAGCTGTTTTAGACCGAAACGAGCTAAATCTGAACACATCGGTTTTACAAGTGTTCCTCTGATACGCGTCAAAACTTTTTCTCTTATAACTGCGCGAAAAGCATGTATTCCTGCTTAATACAACGAAACAAGCTGTTTTAGACCGAAACGAGCTAAATCACAACACATCGGTTTTACAAGTGTTCCACGTGATACTCGTCAAAACTTTTTCTCTTATAACTGCGCGAAAAGCATGTATTCGTGCTTAATACAACGAAACAAGCTGTTTTAGACCGAAACGAGCTAAATCTGAACACATCGGTTTTACAAGTGTCCCTGTGACACGCGTCAAAACTTTTTCTCTTATAACTGCGCGAAAAGCATGTATTCTTGCTTAATACAGCGAAACAAGCTGTTTTAGACCGAAACGAGCTAAATCACAACACATCGGTTTTACAAGTGTTCCTCTGATACGCGTCAAATCTTTTTCTCTTATAACTGCGCGAAAAGCATGTATTCGTGCTTAATACAACGAAACAAGCTGTTTTAGACCGAAACGAGCTGAATCTGAACACATCGGTTTTACAAGTGTCCCTGTGACACGCGTCAAAACTTTTTCTCTTATAACTGCGCGAAAAGCATGTATTCTTGCTTAATACAGCGAAACAAGCTGTTTTAGACCGAAACGAGCTAAATCACAACACATCGGTTTTACAAGTGTTCCTCTGATACGCGTCAAAACTTTTTCTTTTATAACTGCGCGAAAAGCATGTATTCGTGCTTAATACAACGAAACAAGCTGTTTTAGACCGAAACGAGCTAAATCTGAACACATCGGTTTTACAAGTGTCCACGTGATACGCGTCAAAACTTTTTCTCTTATAACTGCGCGAAAAGCATGTATTCTTGCTTAATACAGCGAAACAAGCTGTTTTAGACCGAAACGAGCTAAATCGACAACACATCGGTTTTACAAGTGTTCCTCTGATACGCGTCAAAACTTATTCTCTTATAACTGCGCGAAAAGCATGTGTTCGTGCTTAATACAACGAAACAAGCTGTTTTAGTCCGAAACGAGTTAAATCTGAACACATCGGTTTTACAAGTGTTCCTTTGATACGCGTCAAAACTTTTTCTCTTATAACTGCGCGAAAAGCATGTATTCCTGCTTAATACAACGAAACAAGCTGTTTTAGACCGAAACGAGCTAAATCTGAACACATCGGTTTTACAAGTGTCCCTGTGACACGCGTCAAAACTTTTTCTCTTATAACTGCGCGAAAAGCATGTATTCTTGCTTAATACAGCGAAACAAGCTGTTTTAGACCGAAATGAGCTAAATCACAACACATCGGTTTTACAAGTGTTCCTCTGATACGCGTCAAAACTTTTTTCTCTTATAACTGCGCGAAAAGCATGTTTTCTTGCTTAGTCCAACGAAACAAGCTGTTTTAGACCGAAACGAGGTAAATCTGAACACATCGGTTTTACAAGTGTCCTTGTGACATGCGTCTAAAACTTTTTCTCTTATAACTGCGCGAAAAGCATGTATTCTTGCTTAATATAGCGAAACAAGCTGTTTTAGACCGAAACGAGCTAAATCACAACACAAAGGTTTTACAAGTGTTCCTCTGATACGCGTCAAAACTTTTTCTCTTATAACTGCGCGAAAAGCATGTATTCTTGCTTAATACTACGAAACAAGCTGTTTTAGACCGAAACGAGCTAAATCACAACACATCGGTTTTACAAGTGTTCCTCTGATACGCGTCTAAACTTTTTCTCTTATAACTGCGCGAAAAGCATGTATTCGTGCTTAATACAACGAAACAAGCTGTTTCAGACCGAAACGAGCTAAATCTGAACACATCGGTTTTACAAGTGTCCCTGTGACACGCGTCAAAACTTTTTCTCTTATAACTGCGCGAAAAGCATGTATTCTTGCTTAATACAGCGAAACAAGCTGTTTTAGACCGAAATGAGCTAAATCACAACACATCGGTTTTACAAGTGTTCCTCTGATACGCGTCAAAACTTTTTCTCTTATAACTGCGCGAAAAGCATGTATTCTTGCTTAATACAACGAAACAAGCTGTTTTAGACCGAAACGAGCTAAATCTCAACACATCGGTTTTACAAGTGTTCCACGTGATACTCGTCAAAACTTTTTCTCTTATAACTGCGCGAAAAGCATGTATTCTTGCTTAATACAACGAAACAAGCTGTTTTAGACCGAAACGAGCTAAATCACAACACATCGGTTTTACAAGTGTTCCTCTGATACGCGTCAAAACTTTTTCTCTTATAACTGCGCGAAAAGCATGTATTCTTGCTTAATACAGCGAAACAAGCTGTTTTAGACCGAAACGAGCTAAATCACAACACATCGGTTTTACAAGTGTTCCTCTGATACGCGTCAAAACTTTTTCTCTTATAACTGCGCGAAAAGCATGTATTCGTGCTTAATACAACGAAACAAGCTGTTTTAGACCGAAACGAGCTAAATCTGAACACATCGGTTTTACAAGTGTCCACGTGATACGCGTCAAAACTTTTTCTCTTATAACTGCGCGAAAAGCATGTATTCTTGCTTAATACAACGAAACAAGCTGTTTTAGACCGAAACGAGCTAAATCACAACACATCGGTTTTACAAGTGTCCTCTGATACGCGTCAAAACTTTTTCTCTTATAACTGCGCGAAAAGCATGTATTCTTGCTTAATACAGCGAAACAAGCTGTTTTAGACCGAAACGAGCTAAATCACAACACATCGGTTTTACAAGTGTTCCTCTGATACGCGTCAAAACTTTTTCTCTTATAACTGCGCGAAAAGCATGTATTCGTGCTTAATACAACGAAACAAGCTGTTTTAGACCGAAACGAGCTAAATCTGAACACATCGGTTTTACAAGTGTCCCTGTGACACGCGTCAAAACTTTTTCTCTTATAACTGCGCGAAAAGCATGTATTCTTGCTTAATACAGCGAAACAAGCTGTTTTAGACCGAAACGAGCTAAATCACAACACATCGGTTTTACAAGTGTTCCTCTGATACGCGTCAAAACTTTTTCTCTTATAACTGCGCGAAAAGCATGTATTCGTGCTTAATACAACGAAACAAGCTGTTTTAGACCGAAACGAGCTAAATCTGAACACATCGGTTTTACAAGTGTTCCTTTGATACGCGTCAAAACTTTTTCTCTTATAACTGCGCGAAAAGCATGTATTCCTGCTTAATACAACGAAACAAGCTGTTTTAGACCGAAACGAGCTAAATCACAACACATCGGTTTTACAAGTGTTCCACGTGATACTCGTCAAAACTTTTTCTCTTATAACTGCGCGAAAAGCATGTATTCGTGCTTAATACAACGAAACAAGCTGTTTTAGACCGAAACGAGCTAAATCTGAACACATCGGTTTTACAAGTGTTCCTCGTGATACGCGTCAAAACTTTTTCTCTTATAACTGCGCGAAAAGCATGTATTCTTGCTTAATACAGCGAAACAAGCTGTTTTAGACCGAAACGAGCTAAATCACAACACATCGGTTTTACAAGTGTTCCTCTGATACGCGTCAAAACTTTTTCTCTTATAACTGCGCGAAAAGCATGTATTCTTGCTTAATACACGAAACAAGCTGTTTTAGACCGAAACGAGCTAAATCACAACACATCGGTTTTACAAGTGTTCCTCTGATACGCGTCTAAACTTTTTCTCTTATAACTGCGCGAAAAGCATGTATTCGTGCTTAATACAACGAAACAAGCTGTTTTAGACCGAAACGAGCTAAATCTGAACACATCGGTTTTACAAGTGTCCCTGTGACACGCGTCAAAACTTTTTCTCTTATAACTGCGCGAAAAGCATGTATTCTTGCTTAATACAGCGAAACAAGCTGTTTTAGACCGAAACGAGCTAAATCACAACACATCGGTTTTACAAGTGTTCCTCTGATACGCGTCAAAACTTTTTCTCTTATAACTGCGCGAAAAGCATGTATTCGTGCTTAATACAACGAAACAAGCTGTTTTAGACCGAAACGAGCTAAATCTGAACACATCGGTTTTACAAGTGTCCCTGTGATACGCGTCAAAACTTTTTCTCTTATAACTGCGCGAAAAGCATGTATTCTTGCTTAATACAGCGAAACAAGCTGTTTTAGACCGAAACGAGCTAAATCACAACACATCGGTTTTACAAGTGTTCCTCTGATACGCGTCAAAACTTTTTCTCTTATAACTGCGCGAAAAGCATGTATTCGTGCTTAATACAACGAAACAAGCTGTTTTAGACCGAAACGAGCTAAATCTGAACACATCGGTTTTACAAGTGTCCACGTGATACTCGTCAAAACTTTTTCTCTTATAACTGCGCGAAAAGCATGTATTCTTGCTTAATACAGCGAAACAAGCTGTTTTAGACCGAAACGAGCTAAATCACAACACATCGGTTTTACAAGTGTTCCTCTGATACGCGTCAAAACTTTTTCTCTTATAACTGCGCGAAAAGCATGTATTCGTGCTTAATACAACGAAACAAGCTGTTTTAGACCGAAACGAGCTAAATCTGAACACATCGGTTTTACAAGTGTTCCTCTGATACGCGTCAAAACTTTTTCTCTTATAACTGCGCGAAAAGCATGTATTCCTGCTTAATACAACGAAACAAGCTGTTTTAGACCGAAACGAGCTAAATCTGAACACATCGGTTTTACAAGTGTCCCTGTGACACGCGTCAAAACTTTTTCTCTTATAACTGCGCGAAAAGCATGTATTCTTGCTTAATACAGCGAAACAAGCTGTTTTAGACCGAAACGAGCTAAATCACAACACATCGGTTTTACAAGTGTTCCTCTGATACGCGTCAAAACTTTTTCTCTTATAACTGCGCGAAAAGCATGTATTCTTGCTTAATACAACGAAACAAGCTGTTTTAGACCGAAACGAGCTAAATCTGAACACATCGGTTTTACAAGTGTCCTGTGACACGCGTCAAAACTTTTTCTCTTATAACTGCGCGAAAAGCATGTATTCTTGCTTAATACAGCGAAACAAGCTGTTTTAGACCGAAACGAGCTAAATCACAACACATCGGTTTTACAAGTGTTCCTCTGATACGCGTCAAAACTTTTTCTCTTATAACTGCGCGAAAAGCATGTATTCTTGCTTAATACACGAAACAAGCTGTTTTAGACCGAAACGAGCTAAATCACAACACATCGGTTTTACAAGTGTTCCACGTGATACGCGTCAAAACTTTTTCTCTTATAACTGCGCGAAAAGCATGTATTCTTGCTTAATACAACGAAACAAGCTGTTTTAGACCGAAACGAGCTAAATCTGAACACATCGGTTTTACAAGTGTCCACGTGATACTCGTCAAAACTTTTTCTCTTATAACTGCGCGAAAAGCATGTATTCTTGCTTAATACAACGAAACAAGCTGTTTTAGACCGAAACGAGCTAAATCACAACACATCGGTTTTACAAGTGTTCCTCTGATACGCGTCAAAACTTTTTCTCTTATAACTGCGCGAAAAGCATGTATTCTTGCTTAATACAGCGAAACAAGCTGTTTTAGACCGAAACGAGCTAAATCACAACACATCGGTTTTACAAGTGTTCCTCTGATACGCGTCAAAACTTTTTCTCTTATAACTGCGCGAAAAGCATGTATTCGTGCTTAATACAACGAAACAAGCTGTTTTAGACCGAAACGAGCTAAATCTGAACACATCGGTTTTACAAGTATCCACGTGATACTCGTCAAAACTTTTTCTCTTATAACTGCGCGAAAAGCATGTATTCTTGCTTAATACAACGAAACAAGCTGTTTTAGACCGAAACGAGCTAAATCACAACACATCGGTTTTACAAGTGTCCTCTGATACGCGTCAAAACTTTTTCTCTTATAACTGCGCGAAAAGCATGTATTCTTGCTTAATACAGCGAAACAAGCTGTTTTAGACCGAAACGAGCTAAATCACAACACATCGGTTTTACAAGTGTTCCTCTGATACGCGTCAAAACTTTTTCTCTTATAACTGCGCGAAAAGCATGTATTCGTGCTTAATACAACGAAACAAGCTGTTTTAGACCGAAACGAGCTAAATCTGAACACATCGGTTTTACAAGTGTCCCTGTGATACGCGTCAAAACTTTTTCTCTTATAACTGCGCGAAAAGCATGTATTCTTGCTTAATACAGCGAAACAAGCTGTTTTAGACCGAAACGAGCTAAATCACAACACATCGGTTTTACAAGTGTTCCTCTGATACGCGTCAAAACTTTTTCTCTTATAACTGCGCGAAAAGCATGTATTCTTGCTTAATACAACGAAACAAGCTGTTTTAGACCGAAACGAGCTAAATCTGAACACATCGGTTTTACAAGTGTTCCTCTGATACGCGTCAAAACTTTTTCTCTTATAACTGCGCGAAAAGCATGTATTCCTGCTTAATACAACGAAACAAGCTGTTTTAGACCGAAACGAGCTAAATCACAACACATCGGTTTTACAAGTGTTCCACGTGATACGCGTCAAAACTTTTTCTCTTATAACTGCGCGAAAAGCATGTATTCTTGCTTAATACAACGAAACAAGCTGTTTTAGACCGAAACGAGCTAAATCACAACACATCGGTTTTACAAGTGTCCTCTGATACGCGTCAAAACTTTTTCTCTTATAACTGCGCGAAAAGCATGTATTCTTGCTTAATACAGCGAAACAAGCTGTTTTAGACCGAAACGAGCTAAATCACAACACATCGGTTTTACAAGTGTTCCTCTGATACGCGTCAAAACTTTTTCTCTTATAACTGCGCGAAAAGCATGTATTCGTGCTTAATACAACGAAACAAGCTGTTTTAGACCGAAACGAGCTAAATCTGAACACATCGGTTTTACAAGTGTCCCTGTGACACGCGTCAAAACTTTTTCTCTTATAACTGCGCGAAAAGCATGTATTCTTGCTTAATACAGCGAAACAAGCTGTTTTAGACCGAAACGAGCTAAATCACAACACATCGGTTTTACAAGTGTTCCTCTGATACGCGTCAAAACTTTTTCTCTTATAACTGCGCGAAAAGCATGTATTCGTGCTTAATACAACGAAACAAGCTGTTTTAGACCGAAACGAGCTAAATCTGAACACATCGGTTTTACAAGTGTTCCTCTGATACGCGTCAAAACTTTTTCTCTTATAACTGCGCGAAAAGCATGTATTCCTGCTTAATACAACGAAACAAGCTGTTTTAGACCGAAACGAGCTAAATCAGAACACATCGGTTTTACAAGTGTTCCACGTGATACTCGTCAAAACTTTTTCTCTTATAACTGCGCGAAAAGCATGTATTCGTGCTTAATACAACGAAACAAGCTGTTTTAGACCGAAACGAGCTAAATCTGAACACATCGGTTTTACAAGTGTTCCTGTGATACGCGTCAAAACTTTTTCTCTTATAACTGCGCGAAAAGCATGTATTCTTGCTTAATACAGCGAAACAAGCTGTTTTAGACCGAAACGAGCTAAATCACAACACAAAGGTTTTACAAGTGTTCCTCTGATACGCGTCAAAACTTTTTCTCTTATAACTGCGCGAAAAGCATGTATTCTTGCTTAATACTACGAAACAAGCTGTTTTAGACCGAAACGAGCTAAATCACAACACATCGGTTTTACAAGTGTTCCTCTGATACGCGTCTAAACTTTTTCTCTTATAACTGCGCGAAAAGCATGTATTCGTGCTTAATACAACGAAACAAGCTGTTTCAGACCGAAACGAGCTAAATCTGAACACATCGGTTTTACAAGTGTTCCTGTGACACGCGTCAAAACTTTTTCTCTTATAACTGCGCGAAAAGCATGTATTCTTGCTTAATACAGCGAAACAAGCTGTTTTAGACCGAAACGAGCTAAATCACAACACATCGGTTTTACAAGTGTTCCTCTGATACGCGTCAAAACTTTTTCTCTTATAACTGCGCGAAAAGCATGTATTCTTGCTTAATACAGCGAAACAAGCTGTTTTAGACCGAAACGAGCTAAATCACAACACATCGGTTTTACAAGTGTTCCTCTGATACGCGTCTAAACTTTTTCTCTTATAACTGCGCGAAAAGCATGTATTCGTGCTTAATACAACGAAACAAGCTGTTTTAGACCGAAACGAGCTAAATCTGAACACATCGGTTTTACAAGTGTCCCTGTGACACGCGTCAAAACTTTTTCTCTTATAACTGCGCGAAAAGCATGTATTCTTGCTTAATATAGCGAAACAAGCTGTTTTAGACCGAAACGAGCTAAATCACAACACAAAGGTTTTACAAGTGTTCCTCTGATACGCGTCAAAACTTTTTCTCTTATAACTGCGCGAAAAGCATGTATTCTTGCTTAATACTACGAAAAAAGCTGTTTTAGACCGAAACGAGCTAAATCACAACACATCGGTTTTACAAGTGTTCCTCTGATACGCGTCTAAACTTTTTCTCTTATAAGTGCGCGAAAAGCATGTATTCGTGCTTAATACAACGAAACAAGCTGTTTCAGACCGAAACGAGCTAAATCTGAACACATCGGTTTTACAAGTGTCCCTGTGACACGCGTCAAAACTTTTTCTCTTATAACTGCGCGAAAAGCATGTATTCTTGCTTAATACAGCGAAACAAGCTGTTTTAGACCGAAATGAGCTAAATCACAACACATCGGTTTTACAAGTGTTCCTCTGATACGCGTCAAAACTTTTTCTCTTATAACTGCGCGAAAAGCATGTATTCTTGCTTAATACAGCGAAACAAGCTGTTTTAAACCGAAACGAGCTAAATCACAACACATCGGTATTACAAGTGTTCCACGTGATACTCGTCAAAACTTTTTCTCTTATAACTGCGCGAAAAGCATGTATTCGTGCTTAATACAACGAAACAAGCTGTTTTAGACCGAAACGAGCTAAATCTGAACACATCGGTTTTACAAGTATCCACGTGATACTCGTCAAAACTTTTTCTCTTATAACTGCGCGAAAAGCATGTATTCTTGCTTAATACAACGAAACAAGCTGTTTTAGACCGAAACGAGCTAAATCACAACACATCGGTTTTACAAGTGTTCCTCTGATACGCGTCAAAACTTTTTCTCTTATAACTGCGCGAAAAGCATGTATTTTTGCTCAATACAGCGAAACAAGCTGTTTTAGACCGAAATGAGCTAAATCACAACACATCGGTTTTACAGTGTTCCTCTGATACGCGTCAAAACTTTTTCTCTTATAACTGCGCCAAAAGCATGTATTCTTGCTTAATACAGCGAAACAAGCTGTTTTAGACCGAAACGAGCTAAATCACAACACATCGGTATTACAAGTGTTCCACGTGATACTCGTCAAAACTTTTTCTCTTATAACTGCGCGAAAAGCATGTATTCGTGCTTAATACAACGAAACAAGCTGTTTTAGACCGAAACGAGCTAAATCTGAACACATCGGTTTTACAAGTATCCACGTGATACTCGTCAAAACTTTTTCTCTTATAACTGCGCGAAAAGCATGTATTCTTGCTTAATACAACGAAACAAGCTGTTTTAGACCGAAACGAGCTAAATCAAAACACATCGGTTTTACAAGTGTCTCTCTAATACGCGTCAAAACTTTTTCTCTTATAACTGCGCGAAAAGCATGTATTCCTGCTTAATACAGCGAAACAAGCTGTTTTAGACCGAAACGAGCTAAATCTGAACACATCGGTTTTACAAGTGTCCCTGTGACACGCGTCAAAACATTTTCTCTTATAACTGCGCGAAAAGCATGTATTCTTGCTTAATACAGCGAAACAAGCTGTTTTAGACCGAAACGAGCTAAATCACAACACATCGGTTTTACAAGTGTTCCTCTGATACGCGTCAAAACTTTTTCTCTTATAACTGCGCGAAAAGCATGTATTCGTGCTTAATACAACGAAACAAGCTGTTTTAGACCAAAACGAGCTAGATCTGAACACATCGGTTTTCCAAGTGTTCCTTTGATACGCGTCAAAACTTTTTCTCTTATAACTGCGCGATAAGCATGTATTCCTGCTTAATACAACGAAACAAGCTGTTTTAGACCGAAACGAGACAAATCACAACACATCGGTATTACAAGTGTTCCACGTGATACTCGTCAAAACTTTTTCTCTTATAACTGCGCGAAAAGCATGTATTCGTGCTTAATACAACGAAACAAGCTGTTTTAGACCGAAACGAGCTAAATCTGAACACATCGGTTTTACAAGTGTCCCTGTGACACGCGTCAAAACTTTTTCTCTTATAACTGCGCGAAAAGCATGTATTCTTGCTTAATACAGCGAAACAAGCTGTTTTAGACCGAAACGAGCTAAATCACAACACATCGGTTTTACAAGTGTTCCTCTGATACGCGTCAAAACTTTTTCTCTTATAACTGCGCGAAAAGCATGTATTCTTGCTTAATACAACGAAACAAGCTGTTTTAGACCGAAACGAGCTAAATCTGAACACATCGGTTTTACAAGTGTCCCTGTGACACGCGTCAAAACTTTTTCTCTTATAACTGCGCGAAAAGCATGTATTCTTGCTTAATACAGCGAAACAAGCTGTTTTAGACCGAAACGAGCTAAATCACAACACATCGGTTTTACAAGTGTTCCTCTGAT
>JARKHS020036698.1:0-45052 GCA_030143305.2 Amblyomma americanum
ATTTTTCTAACAAAAAAAAATTGATAGAGTTCTCCTCAGTGTCCCTTTAAGACGAAAAGGCGCAAATTTCGACTTTTATACGCATTTCCCTGTGCTGATTCTTACCACCTTCAGCATCAAGCTTCAAGCGACCTCAGAAGCATGCTGGCGCTGAGTAAACACGAAAACTTGGATTTTTGAAATTCTACTCGTGAGATTCATGACAGCTTCAACGATATAAAGAAAGCACGTTAGCAAACGACGCACCTGCTGACCGAACCAAGATGGCAGCCAGAAGCTACGGGCACGGTGTTGCCAGACCTACAATCAGTTTCGTTTATCCTCTACTGCAGCACATCATGAACGAAGGAAATAAAAGAGGAGAGGCGGTTACGTTTCATTTCTAGAAGCCGGCTCCCCCCCTACTTGGGTGCCGTCTCAGCGCACTTGCGCATGCGCAGCAGACGCCGCCCCTGCGCCCAGCGTTACTATTGGCTGCGCCGTCGGTCAAAGACTCTCAGTAGTCTTTGCGAAAACACATGACTTCCGGCACGCTTTTTGGCGTGCAGCTCGGTTAGCGAGGGCCTCTGCTGAGTTTTCCTTCCTCCATGCAGCACATTCTTCTCTCGAAAACTGATCATTTTGACAGATTTGCCAATCAGGTTGGGTTTGAAGACTGTATTAAACTTTACACATCTCCAACCAAAACGTTTCGGAGCCGGCTCGGCTCCTTCTTGACTGAGGGCAGTAGTAAGTGGTTTATTAAAACAATAATAAAAGGAAGGAAAAGATTTTTGCGAGCCCCGGCATCTGTCATCGATACTGAAGCACCTGAGCTGGGGCAGCGCAAATAAAGGATAGCCGGCAGAATGGAGAAATGAAATGAAAGAGGTGAGGGCACAGGAAGAGAGGATAGGGGGAAAAGTAATATACACAAAAACTATTTACACAATAATAAGTATGTACCGGTTGCGCGCCGGTTGGAACAGCTGCAGTGGGGCGCCCAGCTGTTAGTCGTCCAAAGTAGCACTCGCGGAGCGTTCGGTCACTGCGCGTAACTACCTGGCGGAGAACAGACGGGACGTCAAGCCCGTGTTCGAGGAATGCACAGAGGCTCGCTCACGGTGCGCGGACTGCCCTGCGGCCACAATAGCGTCTTGAGGGAGTCTGACAATATGCCCAGCGCCCTGAAGCCCGCGAGCATATCACGACGAGCATCGGCGAACGCGGCACAGCGAAGGAGCAGGTGCTCTAGTGTTTCCACTGCACCGCATCCGTCACACACATCACTCGTCGCATGGGGGGAAGCAGGAGGTTAAAGAACGAAAGCTGTGGTGCGAAAGGCGCGAGGGAGGGGGGGGGGGGGGGCAGGGGAGTTAAGGCGGTGAATAACGTTGTCGGACTATGGGGAGGCGGTCAATGGCGACTGTCCCTCTTTGAGCTGCAGAGCGAATCGTCCCTGTGCATATACTGCGGGCAGGTTTCACTTTGTGCGGTTGATGTTGTTAGGGGTAGTTAGAATGTGCCAGGATTCCAGTAACAGCCTTTTTTGGTAATTTGTTTCGGTTCCCAGGATGATGGTTTCTTCGAAGTTGATTCTGTACGTGGTCTGGGTCTTCGGAATGTTCGGCTGCAGGATTGCGCTCTCTTGCGAAGTTGCGGACGTCGTTTGTTGCCAAATTCTTTCTGTCTGATTTTTGGTTTCGCCGCATGTAGCTTGTGTCGCAGTCGGTGCAAGGAATTTTGTAAACAATGCCTTTGAAACGTTGGGTTTCAAATTAAAGATTTTGGTTGGACATGTGTTAGTTTATTATATAAATACTTCTCTCGGCGCGAAAAAAAAAGCCAACAGCGGCTACAGCACCCGCTTTGTGTATTTGCAAGGATTGTTGCCATCAACTTTGATAACTGTAATTTGCGGCATAAAGTTCGCGGTCTGCACATGTTTGAGTTAGAGTGAATTGCAGACGATTGTCTGCAAAAAAAGGAACTATAGATATATAGTTTCTTTTTTTTTCAATATCGCCCAACATGCTATGAAATTCCCAAAGCTTATTCTATTAGGATGTTTTGTGATACTTCCGCTGTACATTCAAGCTCATTGTTGCACACTGATCGCCACCTGGCTCCGGTGGGGGATGTACCGGACGCGGATAATCTAGTAAAAATGAAAAAAAAAATTGAACCCCGCAGACTATTACGCCGGGTGCCAACTGTACACGGCAAATTACGGTAAGAACAAACGGCTGACATTTTATTTCTATCGCGAGCTGGATCAGGTTGCCGTACCGGTTAAAATCGGCACAAGCTTGATTTCATTACTAGGCGCCGATCTGTGCGCTGCAGCGACAATATGAGGAAGGGAGGAGGCCACAGGGCAGCCTGCTGTCGCAAGTTTATTGGCCCATGTATGTATGTATGTATGTATGTACGTACGTATGTATGTATGTATGTATGTATGTATGTATGTATGTATGTATGTATGTATGTATGTATGTATGTATGTATGTATGTATGTATGTATGTATGTATGTATGAATGACGTCATATAGGGCCCTTAATTGTTTCTGGGAATAGAAACAGCCGCTATAACAACGCAGCGCCTGGTACAGAGCAGGAATAATTGGAGGCAGTTGGGACATATGTCTGTGCTGCAATATACTCAACTCGACCTATGATAATGTACGATTATGGTGCATGCAGCCTATGGTGCCCGTTAACTACACGGCTGCTTGAAGTGGTTTCTGCATGACGTATATTTGTGTTACGAACAAGGATAATGAAGGGGAAAGTGCACAGGTTCGTCGACTGGCTTCAACTGGGCCGCTAACACTACCGCGTGGAGATAGAATTAAGAGCAGGATCAGAAAGAAGTGAAAAGAAAAAGGTTTTCGGGGACACTTCTGCCTGCTGTCCTTAATCTCCGCTGCCCCAGCTCAGGTGCTTCAGTATCGATGGCAGATGCCGGGGCTAGCAAAAATCTTTTCCTTCCTTTTTTACTATTATTTTTAATAAAACCACTACCACCACAACTTAAATTCCACCGTTTTTATGGAGGAAAAACGCCAAGGCGCCCGTGTGCTGTGCGATGTCAGTGCACGTTAAAGATCCCCAGGTGGTCGAAATTATTCCGGAGCCCTCCACTACGGGACCTCATTCTTCCTTTCTTCTTTCACTCCCTCCTTTATCCCTTCCCTTACGGCGCGGTTCAGGTGTGCAACGATATATGAGACAGATACTGCGCCATTTCCTTTCCCCAAAAAACCAATTATTATTATTATTATCACTTAAATTCCGCCTTAAGGGTATGGCGTATCATAAACTGCACATCTCCAACCAAAATTTTAACTTTAACCCAACGTTTCGAAGCCGACTCGGCTCCTTCATCAGGGGTGACTGAGGGCAGTAGCTAGCGTCTTTTAATTATGGAAGGGAGGGGGGGGGGGGTGAAAAGAACGACAGCTGTGTCGCGAAAGGCGCGGGGGAGGGGGTTTAGGCTGTTAGTCACGCTGGCGCACTGCAGGGAGGTGCTGAATGGCGACTTTTTTTCGTTGCGTTGAAGAGCGAAGTCCCTGGGCACATACTGGGGGCAGGTTTCCTTTTGTAGGGTTGATATTGTTCGGGGTGGTTTGGATATGCCAGGATTCCAGAAGGAGCCTCTTGTGGTAATTTGTTTCGGTTCCGAGGATGGGGGTTTCTTCGAAGTTGATTCTAAAGTCGGAGTCCTCGGAATGTTCGGCTACTGGATTGCGCGCTCTTGCGAATTTGCGGACGTCGTTCTTATGTTGCCGAATTCTTTCCTTGAAATTTTTGGTTTCGCCGATGCAGCTTGCGTCGCAGTCGGCGCATGGAATTTTGTAGACGATGCCTTGGGCTCTTTCTCTCGGCGGCCGGTCTTTGGGAACAGGTAGGCAAAGCGCAACAGTGTTTGTGGGCTTGTGCGCAACCTGAAGACCCGACTTTTTCACGATTCGGGCGATGGTCTCGCTGACACCTTCGACATAAGATAAAGCGACGTATTTTGGTGGTGGCGTTTGTCTTTGTGCGTTGATTTCTTGACGAATGTTGCGTTTTTGACGTCGAATGGTTTTTTGAATAAAGTCTTTTGGGTAGCCGTTCATGACGAGTTCTTATGGCGGGTATGGCGTACACGAAAGCGCTAATGGGTTAATGCCCACATATGCGGAATTGGCCAGTCTCAGCTCTGCATTCATAGATCTGTGGGAGTCCTCATACCACCGCTGCCTTATTGGTGCAGCGGTTAAGCGATATGCGCCACTGCCCTGCGATGGCAGGTACTGCCACTTGTATGTGGGTCTTGCGCGACCCAGGTTGCTCTTTTCGAGCAACCTCTCGCGACCAGTCATTAAGTGCCAGCTGCCACGGTGGTATGTGTTTGCTCACAATCCGGTGGGCAGGTTGTGTTGACGTCACAAGGTCACGTGGTCCGCTTGGTTTATTTATTAGGGGCTTTTTCGCTCACAACGCCGGATTTTCTGCACATCAAGATCCTTAACGCTGACGCGTTAAAAAGGTTCCACAGAGGCAGTCGCGCTGCCACCGCGCGCCCCTTCCGAGGCTGCCGCAGGCGATTAAAGTCCCAACTCGATGCACACATCCTAGGCGTACGGCGGAGCGCCTACGCGCCCACCGCTGCGCCGCGACGGGCGTCGAAAAAAGGCATCCACCTCCATGCTCCCTGTGCTGGCGCGTTCCCCCTCTCGAGCCGACCGAAGGAATTTCAAGCGTGAAGAAAGGGGATTTGGGGGGCGCTGAAAGGACAACTTAAGCCGCGAAGAAAAGTTCCAGGAACCTGGGAGAGGTTCAAGCCATAAAGAAAAGAGTCCCCGAGAGCCCCGCCGTCCTCCTATTGTTGTAAACCGGACCCCCCTTCCGACGCGCGTGCAAGCGCGGATATCTGACATGAACAGATATCTGCCCCTGCTCCGCGCGTCGCGTTTTGCGCATGCGCAGACAGGATCCAGCGTACGCCCGTGCACGTAGGCGCTCCGCCGGTACGCGTAGGATGTGTTCATCGAGTTGGGGCTTAAGAGCATTCGCGGTGGCTTTGTTTCAATGGAGACAAAGTACAAAAACGCCCGCGCGCTGTGCGGTCAGTGGACGTTGAAGAACCATAGGTGGTCTAAATTAATCCGAAGCTTGCTACGGCGTCCCTCACTGCCCACGTTCACTTGACGTCACGAGCCTCGAGTGCGTGCGCTTGAAGGGTGCAACGAACAGCGGCACACGGCGTAAGGACTCCAAGTTCACGGTATCAAATCCCAGCCCCGCGCGCGGATGGCGTATTTCGATGGAGGTGAAATGGAAAAGCGCAGCAGAGTCCCAAGTGGTGGAAATTATGCAGCAGCCGTCTACTAAGGCAACTCTTATAGCCTTAATTCGATCGTTCAGCATCGGGACGTTAAAGCCAACATAACAACCTCCTCCATTTCTTACACCAAAACATGCTCCACCTGAACCTTTAGAACGTCCCAGCAAATGAAAGGGACCTCGACGATGTTCATGGTAGTTTCTACATGGCTAGCGTTGATCCCAGAGGCGGAGGCCCAAATCGTGTGCACTCCTCTAACTAAATATAAAGGCTGCCGATCGTACTAAAATGTGCTCCGAAAGGTGCGGCAGGGAAGGTAAAGAACGCCGCTTCACAAATATCCTCCAACAAGAACTAAACATACTGACAGGTTTGCCTGTCTGGTTGGTTTTGATGACATAATAAACTCTGACACATCTTAACCAAAAATTTTAATTTAAAACCCAATGTTTCGGAGCCGGCTCGGCTCCTTCAGGGGTAACTATAGGTCTAGCGGGGAGCAGGATAGGAGATCGAAAGAAGGAAAGCGATGATGCGAAAGGTGCGGGGGAGGGGTCAATGCTGTGAGTCACGTTGTCGTACAGTGCGGAGGCGGTCAATGGCAACTTTCCTTCTTTGAGCTGTGGAGCGAGTTCCCTGTGCATATACTGGGAGCAGGTCTCCCTTTGTGCGGTTGATGTTGTTCGGGGTAGTTTGAATGTGCCAGGATTCCAGTAACAGCCTTGTTTGGTAATTTGTTTCAGTTCCCAGAATGCTGGTTTAATTCGTCGAAGTTGATTCCGTGGTACGAGTCTTCGGAATGTTCGGCTACAGGATTGCGCTCTCTTGCGAAGTTGCGGACATCATGTTTAATGTTGCCGAGAGAGAGAGAAACAACTTTATTGTAACACCAGTCAATGAACGCCAGGAGAGAAGTCCATCTCCCCTGTCGGCCCTAGCCGTCGGCCGGGATCCCTTGGGATACAGCAGCAGCAAGGGCTTGACCGATGATGTCTTGCTGGACGTTGGGGTCTGGGCTGCGGAGCAAAGCCTCCCAGGATTCTATAGTGCGTGAGCTATCATATTTAGCCGGGCACGTCCACACCATGTGGACCAAATTTGCTGGCTGATCGCAAAATTTGCACTTTGACCTGAATACTGTAGGATGCCACTTGCTGTAGAGTACTGGGTTGGGAAAAAAATTTTATTTTTTTTGTTTTGCCGATGTAGCTCCCATCGAAGTCGGCGCAAGGAATTTTGTAGATCATGCCTTGGGCTCTTTCTCTCCGTGACCGCTCTTTGGGAACAGGTAGGCAAAGCGCAACAGGTATTTGTGGGCTTGTGCGCAACCTGGAGACCACATTTTCTCAGGATTCCGGCGATGGTTTCGATGGCACCTCGGACATAAGGCGACGTATTTTGGCGGTGGCGTTAGTTGTTGTGCGTTGATTTCTCGGCGCATGTTTTTTGGAGGCGAATGGATTTTCGAATAAAGCTTTTTGGGCAGCCGTTCATGGCGAGTTCTTTGAATATGATATGCGTTGTTCTTTTCTTCTGTCGAGTTTTATGCTGCAGTGTCTCAACTCTTCCTAACAACTGTTTTCACCTCTGATGCTTTATGGGCTGTCGGGTGGTTAGAGGCAAATGAAGGGCGCCACGTTTTCGGGATACGAGGACGTCCAAAAACGGGAGTTTTCCCACCTTTAGCGTGGACCTGAACATCATGGTTCTACGGAGTTTAAATTAGATGGGAAATTTTGGATTTCAGATCTCTTGGTGATCGCGTCGTCGACATACCTGAAGAAAATCATTGGTTGTGGGTGGAATGAGTTGAGGGCTCGTTCTTCGATCTGTTCCGTGGTTAATTGGCCATGACGACAGAGATATGGAGGCTCCCTTTGGCATTCCTTTCATTTGCCTGTAAAATTCTCCTTTCGGCGAGAAATATGTGCTTGATAGGCACAGTTCCAGGAGACGGCACACATCACGCCTCTACACTCAGCGGGGAGCTGGCACTATGGCCAGCTGCGAGTTCAGAAAAACAAAAGATCCCGTAATTCCGGAATATTCAGAACGGTCGAATACTTTGAGTTCTTAAACTGCACTGCAGATCGAATCGAATAGCAGGCACAGCATAGCATGGAAAATCGCATTCGTATTAAACGGAGATAATGGCAGACATGAAATGGAAGCTCACAGTACATCGCTAAATTACCACTCTATTGAAAACAAACAAAAAAACATTCTGCACACACGCAAGTTTTTGACAATTACAACTGCACAAACAGTGGTAAATTACACTGCTTATCTTTAGTAGTTCCACGCCAGTCCTGGTCACTAGGGCAAGTTCTTTGAAACACAGTTTAAATGTATTAAGGCTTGTTTTCAGCAACTTTAATAAAAGTCCCGAAAACCTAGCATAAAGAGGAATGCCAGAATAGCAACTGCTCTTTTCTGATACTAATGTGAAGCTGTGCGAGTTGAACTCGGATGCAGATTGAACATGCTAAAGACCAACTTTTCAAAATATATGCCATTTGCATGCAACAGAGTGACAGTGATCCAAGAAATGCCAACACACAGAAATAACTTTCCACTTTTTTGTTTGTATATGCCATGGGACAAGTTTTTCCTTTTTTGTACCTCCAGTAAGGAAACACCATCACAGGAAAAAGGATTTTCTGGCAGCATTTTGCGAAGGAAGTACATAAAATGCTTTATTGACCTTAATACAAGAGTTCATCAGCCAGCGAGAAACACCTTTCCAAAATGCACCAGTCTAAAGAATGGTTAGTCTGACCCTCTTCCCTTTCACTCCTTTAATGCTCTTTTTGGAAGAAGACCAATAACTTTTACCAGCAACGCGCACTCAATATGCCAATTAATGTTTTTTGCAGAAAGCCTTGTTCCAATGGGAAGCAATGCCATTCACCATGCCATGTTAACAATTCCATTCCTGCATGTATAGGAGCTCAAAAGTGCTTCTTGTGGAGGGAAAGAACCTAAAGAGCAGGTCTGCGCCAGTCTACATTGAGGGTATGGAAATGTCCTACACAGACAAGAAGCTTGTCAATATGGGGACAACTTGGACAATGTGACCACTTAGATGGTTAGCAGTGTTTTTCAGTATTAATATTGAAAAAAAGCAGCCAAGACATCGAGGGATTGTGATTTTGCTAGTGTGTCTTTTCGTGCAAGTTTAAAAGGTGCTTCTCTCTGAAAACCTTTGGGCAATAGAATCACCGGAATGCTCTTTCACCCCTGTGGGCTCGCATATGTCTCTCAAGGTTGCCATTTCGTACAAATCTCCTATGGCACAGCTGGCATTCGAATTGCGCAGGATCATTATCATGGAAGAAAAGGTGCATCATCAGGTCAATTTTCTCCTTGTATACCTCGCCACAGCGGCTGCACTGGTGCATTTGGTTGCCCATCTGTTTCTTCTGGTTTCCAATGACTGCTCCTGCATCATGAAAGCCAGAGTATGATTCAATAAAATATGGGACCAACGTAACAGCACACCTGACACTAGTGACAAGCTAGAGAATGTGGAAGGCAATTTTATACAATAGCCATGCCTGCACATGTGATGTCAGATGCAACAGACAGTTTGAAACAAACTCAGCTTGGAAACAAAACTTTCCCGCGATTTGTGACATAGCACAGCGACTATAACCCCGTTCCTTCTGCCTGCCGAAGCTCCCGTGAAGAAACCTTTGAGATGATTACTCCTGGGGGAAAAAAAACTCATCTAATTTCTTCACAAGCCAAATTGCAGCTGTTTACAAATGAAGCCCATGTGCTCAATCTTGAGTTCACCTTGTTCTGCATCAAAGACTGGGATCAACAAAGTCACTTGCACAGCGCCTACTCCTATGCACTGCATTAGTTAAAGTGACACCGAGGACGAATTGAAGTCGGCGTGTATCAATACGTTACGACATTACAGACAAAGAAGCCACTTTCACTGAAAATGGAGCTTTTATAAGCTACAAAAAGCTTAAAAATGAAATGTAGGTGTCATCACCACCAGTCGATTTCACAAGTAAATTGCGTGTGTCGACGCAGTTTTCTGGCGGCAGACCCCAAAGGCCATGTCTGCACCACCTGAATATGCACTTCCAAATGTTGACCACGGCTTTTTGAGGGCAGACATCCAAGATTTTTAATCCAGCAGCCACAAAGTTTTCAAATTCAATTTTCCCAAGAACAAATGTGCCTTTTGCTGATTCACAATAAAACAAAACAGCGCCCGACTCAAAATTAGCACACCACTAATCTAATACTTCAGTCTTGGATTGGATTGGAAAGAATATGTAACACACAATGCAAAAAAGATATTTGAATGTTTTGACAAAAACAAAATAAAAACTAACAGTAATATACTTTGTACAGCAGAATGTGGCCTGCTTCTATGAGAAAGTTTGAAGTAGAGCAGGACATCCCAGCTTGCAACTAAATGCACATAACAAGAGACGTTAAATTTTCTGGGCAGTATCAGTAATGTCATTTAGATCATTAAACATGAACATTTGTCATTCAAACAAGGTCATGATAAGCCAGTTTCCAGAGTATGTTTTGTTAGGAAATGCAATAAATGCATGCTTCAGCTGATAGCAGTTAAAATGATACTGGCTAAAACTCATCTTTGAATATCTGACTTAATTGCAAGGAAAGCTATTGCCAGTACTGCTCATCCAGAATAGGTTTTATCAAAAGTTCCAAGTAAAGCAACTAAAAAAACTAAAAGCAAGAAAAAGAACACAGTAGTAAGAAAAGTTCAGCAGGTAAACCCACAATGAGCCAATAAGGCAAGACGCAGAAACTGGGGACATTGCAGCACAAGCAAGACCAAATGCAGAAAAAACAAACAATCAGGCATGCAAGCTACTTACTACACTGCATAATGTTTTTACTAAAGGCATCAGCTTTTGGTGAACATCTAAAACATTTAAAAAAAAATGATGCAAGGTGCCTTGTACTCTACAAAATAACCATGTTTTTCTTGCACAGCTGTGCTCTTTTCTGCACTCAGATACAATGTAACTAACATGGTTTATACACTGCCCATCATTCATGTTTCAGAAGTCTTGCTGGAGGCCATGCTATACCAAGACAGGGTACAATGTGCCCGACTTTGTGCACACACACCAGATTCAGAGACCACTGAATAATTAAGCTACTTCATAGGCTATGAACATCAAGCTCCTGGGTCTGTGTCAAGTCGGAAACGCCAGCTTTGAAAGACTCTTCCTCTGGCAGCTTGTACTTTTTAATGTACCAGTGTTGATTTTCACACCTGCGAAATGAAACACAGCAACAGCGTAAGTACGAGACAAACTCTCAATACCATAAGCATCAGAGCTTATCCATCTCATGCGCTTCACGTATTCAATGACCGTCTGGCGGCCTCATTTAGGTTAGGTTTGCTGGGATGATTAGTCAAGTGCACTGGGTGGAGAAACTGAGGTTCTTTACAGCATAGTTGTGGGTACGAAAGTACAGCAAATGCATTAGGCAGCATAAAGGAACATTTGGTTTGCAAATTATGTCAGTTTTTCTAGGGTGCCTGTTCTTGCAGTTCAATATATACAACTGGTTCACACTGCACGTTTCCAAGAAGTGGAGACTACTGACCATAAAAATGGATTTAAAAGAGCATAGATCACGGTAATTTTTCAGCCGGTGCTGAAAAGCAGGACGCTTAGTCTAAGGCTGCCCTGGAGTAGCTTTTATCTCTATGAAGCATCAGCTGTTGCTGAGTAGCTCAACACATTTGGGTATGATTAGTGAACAGATGATTAAGCCCACATGCCAGAACTCAGATACTAAGTGTGCACGTGCACATAATTTAACCTGACTAAACTATGTCTGTCACAGAGAAGCGACAGAGAAGTGGCAGAACCCTCACCCCTTGCTAACACTTGTGAGCAATAATGTTATCATTTGTGCAAGACTGTGGTTGTCTACAAAGTGCTAATGGCAAGCCGCAAAGGATATGTTGGCCAAACTAGCGTTTGCACCAACTAATGACTCGGTGATAACAAAACATTATCGAGCTCAAATCTTTTGCTTACATCTGCTCATTGCAACAGTGTGGGTGTAAACCATTAATCTTGCGACACCATCGTCCCGGCTAGCCAACGCATCAAACAAAAGGGAAGATGTATCAGCTATCTGTCAGGTTAGTTACCTTATAAAGTCATGCCCCATTATTATGACCCCCGTTAATATGGACGACTCAAATTATGGAAAGTTTTCTTGGGGGCCAAACTTTATAAATGTATTTACGCCTCATTAATATGGAAATTCGCTGTCTGGATAATGGACAGTGTAAACATGCACAAAGCCTATGTAGTTTTGTCTCATTATTATGAACAGCGATGAGAACAAATCCAAAGTGCCTCTGCCAGATGTTCCAGCGCTTGTGTTTTGAGTGCACAACACTAGTGAAAGGCAGTGAGAAAATGCAAATTACACAGTAAGAACCTTTTTTTTCGTGTGTGCGCGTGCATGTGTGGTTCCATGCTTTACAGCGACAAGGTAACGGAGTACAGAGTCCTTGGAATGTGAACGGTCGCAGTAGGAGATACTTCATCACATCAAGAGGCGCCACAAAGTCTCTCATGGATCACTAGGCTTTCCAAGCATGTAAAATTTGCACCGCATGATCTTAAAGATAATAACACAAAAAAACACCCGTACCATTTATTACTGCTTGATTTCCATTTCACTGCCTGCCAATATGCCGAGAAGCAGTTTGTAATCATCAATCATTTTTTAGAACGTATTTTTGTTTTTCTTAATGATTTGTTATTACGGACGGCTCGTGTTATGAGAACTTTTGATCGGAAACCGAAGTGTCCATATTAACAAGGCACTACTGTATAATCTTTTAAACCCAAATAAATGAACTGATCAGGATGACATCAAGGTTTTTCTTGCATGCGGGATTTCCATCGTGCCTTTTTGCTATATATTTTATAATTTGAATACAAGCTCTTGCAGTTGTTAGTCAGCGTGCATACTGAGAGATTTTATTATGCCCTATGTTCCTTTAATGCTGTTTTTTCCTCAACTTGAATGCCTACTCCCAGAACCACATGGCACTCCCGGCTCAGGCCTACCAAGACATTGTTTTTCGGCAGGAAGTGAACGCTGGAATCTTCAATTATGACGTTCTACCATAACCATGTAATAATGTCATTTAGCACCATATTACAATGTCTGTTTACACCACACAGTTCCCCTTAAACAGCTACCACTGCAAAACACAGTCAAAGGCTGCGGTTACAAGATGGCTACAATATATTTGTAACTGAATATATTTGCACATGAAGACACAAGGTACCAAGATTACAACAAAAACAGACAACAGGCTAAACATAAAGACCACTCTAATAGGCTTGTTTCGAACAACATAGCTACTAGACACCATGCATGCACAACCAAAGAGCAACACATATGTCAGGGCACTACACTCCAATTTATACACAGCAGTCAACACTGCCAAAGCTAGTGCGCCTATTTGTGCAAGCTCAGTACATGCCTAAAAAGGTAGTTCGCCATACAACCAAAGTGAACACAGGCATATTTCGTTGCAATAAATCTCAAGATACCATGACTGGCCGCCTCCTGCACTTTGTTTGACTTAATTTTTGTCCTTTGACTCATAGAGACTTCGAGAAATAATGACATGCGGCAATACGATATGCAGCTGGTAGAACGAATGGCTCAGACTCCACCGCGACTAAAAAGTAATTCACACTCGGTGAAAATTATAGCCAGATGGCCCGAACACTCAGCACCTCAATGCTTCAACAGTTATACCCAACGCAAGCACTTTGTCTTATACCATTATTTGTTTTTGACCACACACTCCAAGGCTTCTAGAACAACAAATGATATATGGTGGAGTAATATGGGTTTGCGGGTGCACTTCTTCTGCAGCCTCCACACCATTCACTGCAACGTATAAAATGGATTAAACACACAGAAGAAATCAAAGGAATGACTAATACAGTTGAGGCCGGATATACTGAATCCAGATATTTCATGTTATTAGCTATATCAAACCCATTCATTATCACCTTGAGAATCATGTAAAAGTATAGGAAAGTCTCTCAGTATGGAACTCAAATTTCACCGGTCATTCGATATAGTATTGAACGGCATGCTGCACCGTTGAAAGGGGCGCTTCTCCTAAAGGCCTGTTCAATCACCTTTCAGGTGGAAAGAAAGTCAGCTACAGTGGCCTTGGGCACCAGCTGGCAGTGCTAGTGATCTGAAATTGTATGACGAGGTGAACGCAGGGCGCGTTTGCGGGTGGCTTTTGCTCTGTGTCTACATCTTCCACTCCAGATCACTACCAACCTGACTAACCAAAGCCTACAGACGGCCCTGGCCTGGCATACTCGGCTCACTTCACTGCTGAACACGTTCCGGAAACCAACTGCATCTTAATTCTAATGAGCAATTAATCTATTTTAGAATACTGGATTAGATGCCTTCCCATAGACTGTGGCTAGCTCCAAAGCATTGTCCGCTTCAGCTTCAATGTGATTCAATGTGAAGCAGGATAAGCGCTAGCAACGCTTTGTGCATTCCTAGCACACCAGCGGTCACCACGTTGATGCAAGAACCACTTCACTAGCATGGATACAATGTATCTTCGCTTGTAGGTTACTTTAAGCTTATATATTGCCATTTTTTTACAGATCAAATTTTCTATATATCAAACTATTCTGCAATCCTTTTCAAGTTTGATATATCTGGGTTCGACCATACAATCAATGAAGTTCCACCTGAACAAGTCCCACACCACAACACCAGTCACCATGTGAATTCATACAGGAAATAAAAGTGCTAGAAAAAGAGCTCAAATTTTGCACTTTAAGATGTCACTTGTGGTTTAACACAGTTTGGTCCAAGACCCTTTCCTAAGCATTTCAGCCCAGAAAAGCAGAGCACAAGGATGGGAAAAATCTTCGGCCCATTAGAAAATCGGTGGGTACTCAGCGGCACTGGGGATAACACCCAGCACTTCCCGAATACGAGGCAGATGCTCTAAAGGCCACCACTGCGGTCACACATGGTTTGGTCCGAGACACGAGACCTTTTTCCCAAGGCCGCCGCGGTGGCTCAGTGCTTATGGCACTCATCTGCCGACCTGAAAGACACGGGTTCGCTCCCGGCCACAGCAGTCAAATTTCGATGGAGGGGAAATTCTAGAGGCCCATGTACTGTGCGATGTCAATGCACGTAAGAACTCCAGGTGGTCGAAATTTCCAGAGCCCTTCGCTACGGTGCCCCTCATAGCTTGAGTAGCTTAGGGACGTTAAATTCCCTAAACCATAAACGATAAACCTTTTCCCAAGAATTTCACCCCAGAAACACCGATCATCAGGCCTGGAGAAATGCTGTACCCAACAGAAAACCGTGGGTACCTAGCGGCCAGACTGGAGCTGCGGCATGGTATGGCTGTGAGCAGATGGGCTCGGCGGCTGGCTAATTTGTGGCAGATCACCACCGTTGCCGCGGGCTGGCTCAGAAAAGCAAAACCGAAACTACGCGGCGAGACAATTTTCGAAGACGGGACAGTCAGTTTTTCGCATGGAGGAAGGATAACTAAGGAGCTTCAGGAGGGGCCCTGCCCATACATTACCCTGGGTAACAGGTGTGGAGGAAATTGCGGGGTTTCTTCTCAACAGGGAGGCCATCTTCCAGTTGGCGGCTTTGTCCACGTGTAAGTTTTGTAGCGTGGTGGGAAACCAAGAAGCGCAAGCGTGCGTGCAGCGTATTCAAGCCACTGATGAAGAAATCTCATTCACCGAAGGATATTACAGTGTATTGCCTTGTTTTGGCATGTTATGTCAGGTTTAAGTGACACAGGCTATGGGGACGCCGTAAAGGAGGGCTCTGGATAAATTTAGATCACCAGCAGTTCTTTCACGTCCAGCGACATTGCACAGCTAGTTAGTACACGGACATTTTGCTTTTCGCTGCCATTGAAATGCAGCCACCGTGGCTGGCTGGAGTTCAAACCTATCACCTTGAGATCAGCCAAACACCAAAGCCGTCAGCCCCCGCGGCCGGTGTTGCCGTGCTTCCTGGCGATCAGTATGTGAAATTTTTTTAATTCTAGAATGTCTCACAAAGCTCTTATAAATTCTGATGAAAGATATTTGCAGAAATGACTCGCAAAACCTGAGCCGCACAAATCTGTGAATGCCACATGCAGTACACAGCAAAGAATGCAGGCATGCGTTAGGTAGAGTGTAAAAATTACCGTCGATTTTATACGCAACCTTTATGCACTCTCTCTACTTTCTACTGGTGCCCTGGTTACCTCGGACTCGTTTTCGACTTGACGTGTTTGTCGATCGCACGCACACTTAGGCCATTCAAAACATAAGGTAGATTAATGCGATAATACAGATGAGTAAATTTTTATCCATAATTTCACAGTAGTGCCAATCTGTACAGCTGGAGCTCACTGGTGATACTAATGCTGGGGCAGGTTAACAAGAACGTCCCAACTCATATGGTAAACACATATATACATACAAAAAGGGGCACACGTCAGGGTATTGTAAATCAGGCAATATATATTGCACATGTACAGCAAGCACAGAAACTCCAGGAATGAACACCACCATATTAGACTGGAATACACAGGATGTCCAGGCTAACTTTAGCCAAGGGTTAAAAATAAGATATTTGAGGTAGGCCATGGAAACCACTTACATACAGCTACCAGCCGGCTTGTGCATCTAGGAAATTTTTTGCATTGCTATTAAAGTAGTAACCAAGATAATTTTTCTAGATACGTAAATATTGACTTTAGACAGCAAATGTGAATAGCAAAGTTGGAGAGCACGTTCAGAAACCTCCATTCATTTATTTGCAATAAAGGAAGCCTCATGTGTATCTTTTTTCCGAGCTCCAAAGAAAGCCCGCGAAATGCAAAAAAAATCACGTGCCTAGCGCATTTGCTCGCCACGATTGTGCTGCTCTCAATCCTGGCTTGAGTGAACGAAATCAGCTGCTGGCAAGGCGTGACAACCCCATTGCTCCGGCAGGCCGATATGTCGACAGTGGTTGCGACGCCCACGCGAGCCAGTCTGCAAGCGAGACGGTGCACGTTGCAGCTAACGCACCGGGCATTGTGAGCGCGATGAAAAGCCCAAAGGTGGCAAACACAAATGCGACGAGTTTTATTCGTCACTGAGAGGTAAAACAAGATAAGTAAAATACTTGCTTCGGCCGGCGGGGATGCCGGCGGCGGTGTTACTTCGCCTGAGGGTTCTGATCTGCGGAAGCAATGCCAATGCTAGAATAATAGTGGCCAGAATGGCCACATGCAGTCTTTCACTGAAAGTTGTGTTTTTTTTTTCTCACATGGACTTTCACAACATGTGCTCATATAGGTTACCTTCTGCTGCGACACAGTACTGGCATCTTCTGAGAAGGCTTCCTGTCACTGCCTTCAGCACCATCGGAGAAATGCTGTGGCAGACTTCAGTTATCCTCTCCTGTAAGGCCTCTGGAGTTGTTGTCTCATTGCGTATGCACGGTCCTTAATATAGCCCCACAAGAAAAAGTCAATAGGATAAAGGTCGGGTGACCTTGCCGGCCACAGAACTGGTCCGTTCCTCTCTATCCACTGTTCTGGGAAGGTCATATCAAGCCATGCTCGTGCTTGACCACAGCTATGGCTGGAGCCCCGTCGTGTTGAAACCACATCGCGCCAAGCCATTCCAGTGGCACGTTGTTGCAGAAGTCTTCAACCGGTCCCTTCAGGATCTCACTCACATACCTCTTGCCGGCCAGAGTGTCGTTAAAAAATAGTGGGCCAATGATTGTGCTCCCGTACATTCCGTACCATACATTAAAAGACCATTGATACTGGTGGCGGGATCTTCCTAGCCAGTTGGGATTTTGCTCACTCCAGTAGTGTGCGTTGTGGATATTCACTTGGGAATTCCAGGAAAAGTTTGCCTCGTCAGACCACAGTTCCTTGCTGAGAAAGTGGCAATCCTGCTCCTCCTGAATCAAAACCCAATTCACAAAGTTCATTCTGTTTTGAAGATCTTGAGACTGAAGGCACTGATGCAACTGCAGATGATAAGGATGCAGTCCAGCTGTTTTCAAAATCTGCCAGGCAGTTGATTTCGGCACTCTGGTCTCTGCACTCACATTACGAATGCTAGCGTGTAGATTAGCTGCCATAAAGGACAAAACGTTGGAGCATACCTCATCATTTATGGCTAAAGCTCTCCATCTTATTCTTGTGGAGCTGCCGGTTTGCTTCAGCATCTCGTAGTGATGTACTATTATCATCGGGCTAGGTCGTGTTCCAGGGTGCCAGCCTTGAAATATCCTTGCAGCCTGACGTCTCTGTCCGCCTGCAGCTCCTAGGGCAAGGAACATGTCTGCTTTTTCCTCATTGCAAAAGGGCATATCAAATTCGCTCACGATTCAACAGTCGATACACGATTGTCTGTTTATGGCTGTCACGAACTGCCACGTCCATCAGTAGCTTCACGCAGTGCAAGCGATTACGATCACTGGCGCAAATCGCACTGGCAATGCATGCGTTGCTGCCTTGTCACCTTTTAAACGGCACTACACGCGGCTAAATGAGCTTTTAGTCTGTATGCGGAATGTTTGAGAGCACTGCAATCGCGGCGGGCAAGAGGGATGTGACCTGGTATTTTTTGAGCAGTCTCTGATTCTCCATGTTGAACTACGGAGAACGCTTGGAAGTGGCGGGATGACCTTCAAGCTCAGCCAAGGGACTGGGGCATAGCCTGCCTAGCATAAAGTCTCGCGTAGTATAGTGCATTTTTTTGAGCTGGTGCAGGATCACATGGCTCACTGACCGTTTACAAGTATGTGACCCACTGACCATTTTACTAATTATGCATTGTAATTGATTACAGTTACAGTTAGTGATTACAGTTACATTGATTTTAAATTCAACTTTAAGGTATATCACGAAGCCATATACCGTTGGATAACTCATGTTGAGTATCACTGCACTGAACTAATTGCAGGATTTAATTCATTAGTGTTAACTAGTTATTCTGATAAAAAATGAACTTTACGCAACAGCATCAAGTCATAAATCGTTGGATAGATTATGTCGAGTATGATCGCCCCGAACTAACATTAAGGCATAATTATTTATCGTTACTAAGCAAATAGGATTAAAATTTGAACTTTACCCTAAAACGTGAAGTCATATATAGTCGGAAAGCGTTGATGCGGTGCAGAAGGAGCAGGGCAGTAAAACGCCGGTAGTGCTGGCGCAGAGCTGCGCAACGCTTCACTGTATGTCATGACATACAGCTCAGGCAGCGGCTGGGGACAGGCCATTGGCTGCACCGCTCGACGGACTTCGTCGCGAATGACATCCGAGATGGCTCCGACACCCGGGTGTTGCTCGACAGGGCGAAGCTTCTGTAGCTCCTCGCGCACAATGCCCCTGACAAGCTCACGGAGGGCCTCACTCTCGGTTCCAAGCAGCGGCATGTTGGCGTCCATGGCAGTTATATTCGCCGGACGGCCGTAATGCGCGAACCTCTGCTGCAAGGCGCGCTCCATGCTCGTCGCCTCCCGAGCAAAGTCACCCACTGTGCTAGGAGGGTCGCGCACAAGTCCTACGAAAAGCTGCTCTTTCACTCCTCGCATAAGATGACGCACCTTCTCCGTTTAAGACATGGTAGGATCTGCGCGGTTGAAGAGCCGCGTCATGTCTTCTACACGAACATGGCGACGCTCTCGTTTGGCCGCTGCGCTCGGGACTGCAGGGCGGACTCGTGGTTTTCAAACCACGTCTTGGCTGAGTCTTCTAGGGCAAAATAGACATTGCGTAGCTTGCGGTCCTCGACTTACAGGTTAAACGCAGCGACTCGGTCGTAGCTGGCCAACTAGTCTTCCACGTCTTCGAACTTGTCGCCATGAAACGACGTGGGCGTGCGGGGCGCATGATGAAGCAGCGGTGGGGAACTGGCGGCATTCTGGGTGGTCTGACTTGTCGCAGTGGACGTCATTGCGCAGGGTCGTGCCGTCAGGGTTCGGAACTCAGGATTTAAGCCTCGCAAGCAGCAGCTTGCCTTGTGGACAGGTGTCGTGCCCACGGGGTGTAGTTGGACTCTTCGGAGGCTCCCGGGAGCTCTTCGTGCATTGGGAAAACACCCAGCACCTCCACCAAAATGTCCCCGAAAGCTGGCAGAAAGGGCAGAAGGGCACACCAGGAGTAGCCAGGCAGACACACTCAGCGAACGAACGCACGAGCCGGGGGAAGACAAAGAAGACCAGCGGGCGCTGTCCCACCGCATGGCGGCGCCAGTAAATGGCTAGCACTGTGGCAATATCGTTGGATAGCTTATATCGAGTACGATTGCACTACACTAACTGCGGGTCCTAAGCACTTCCTGTTAATTAGTTAACTGTGATCGAAAATTGAATTTTATGCTTCAATGTCGTCATATACCGTTGAAAATGTTACGAGAGTAGAATCCGAAAATATAAATCATCGTACAGCTATCGCTCGATCTTAGCTGTAACCAGAGTTGAATCTGTATGATTTTTTTTGCATGTCGCGGGCATCTGCAGTAAGCATAAAAAACTGATACGCAGTATATGGACGTCAGAAACTTCAATCGGATGTTTTGCGGACCGTTCTACAACTTGGTAACTGGAATTTTTTACCAGCTTTATTCCTTGCGATTTCGGTTTACCTTGACTGAATAAGCAGTTAAGCAGAAGAGAGGAAATAGTGCGACTTTCTCCACACAATCTTCAATAACATGCATTTCGTCGCGTCATTTTTGAGTGAATTGGCATATTTTTAAACCCTGGCTAAATATAGCTGGGACACCTGTGGTATAAAATGTTCTAAACTATAAAAAAATCAGTCTATATGAAATTTGAATTGACAAAATGAGGCCGATTTTCAAAGTCTTGTGGCCCCATATTATTATGCAGTTACACATGGTAAGAATAGAGGTTGTCTTCCAACATCGACCACTCTGATAATTTTGACTCTTCGGAATCTGTTTTCTCTATTCTGTGGGGGTCCAAAGAATATAGCGACAAAATATTCTCTGTGTCCTCAGCCAAGACAGCTAGCTGTACTGCATTCTGTGAAAACATATTGGTCTCCCGTAGATCCGTAGGTTCGCACAATTTTAATTGAACTTGGCCGCCTGCCTTACTTCAGCAGAGCACATTACCAGCTGCCTCTGACCATTGCCTCCAGCGTTCAGGATCATCTTAGCGAAGCGACGCCGCCGCCAGCACCCCCGCCGGCCGAATAAATTTTTTTACTTATCTTGTTTTGCCTCTCAGTGACGAATAAAACTTGTCGCATTTGTGTTTGTCACCTTTGGCAATTTCATCGCACTCACAATGCCCGGTGCGTTCGCTGCAACGTGCACCGTCGCACTTGCAGACTGGCACGCGCGGGCGTCGCAACAACCGTCGACATATCGGCCTGCCAGAGCAATGGGGTCGTCGCGCCGGTATTTTTTTTGTCAAACAAGCAAGTTATACAGGGCAACCAGACTTTTCATACATATGATAAAGCCCAGAAAATCTGTCTTTCGGCCTGTCTCTATAATTTTACACGATTGCAAGCTCTCTCCTAAAGAAAGGTAATGAGTTGCAAATTCAAACATGTTTATGTATTTCTGTTGCGTTTTTTTCATTGACTGGTTTTTTCTGTTCCTTCTGGTATACATACTTCAGAAATTTGTTGCGTTCTTTTCATTGACTGGTTTTTTCTATTCCTTCTGGCATACATACTTCAGGAATTTTAAGCATCAAATATGTCGTTAACAAGAGTGGGAAACTCTTTCGTTTGCTCACAGTTTGTGAATCCCTGTAAATGCAATGCCCTGTACACTCAGCAGTGTCGTCGCTACTGACTGGCTTTTCATTTGTGCTGCTAGGCGAACCCTCACTGTTTTTCTGTGCCATTCTTAATTTGTTTGCCAGGTATATGCCTTCCCTTTCTTGCAGTGCGTGCAGTTTTTCTATTTACTCCCATGCTACAACTTTATTATCGTGATCAATGGAGTATTTCACGTGTACAAAAGCATTCTTTACCAGCTTGAGCATGTGACACGGATCTAGAAATGCTGCCACTGGTTCTTGGTGGATGGGATGTGGAATGCTGTTTTTCAGGCAGGTGCTGGCTGTAATATCGCAGCCAAGTTCTTGGAGCATGGCTATATTAGCAGGCACCATCACAAGTAAAGAACAATTAAAGCCCCTGTATCCTATGCACACCGTAAGCCTTGCGTAACTAATTTGCCTGTTGCTCACCTACCAGCCTATCAACAAGACAGTGCCCGTTTAGGCAAACTGCCATTATTACGAAGGCAGCCTTTGCTGCAGTAAACAATCACCATCAGTTCTTGCACCAATATTGACAATGCCTTCAAAGTGGCCTTCAAGCATGGCACTTGTCATCATATTGACGTTTCATCGACAACAAAGCTACATACAGGTTGGTGGCCTTGGCTGCTAGCCTCCAAACACTTCAGCATGAATGCATTGAGTGCCTCTTTAGAAAAGCCTGCCTTTCCATCTATGCTTCGACACCATTTTCTAAATGTTCTCGGATACGGCAAGCATGTATCGAATACTTTTCTTACATAAGCATTAGTTCAAGCGGAATTAAAATTAAGAGTGAGAGGAAAAGCTCTCAGCTCAGCTGTGAAATTTTTTAGGGCATGCTGTTCTGTGCACTCAGCAAACTGTTGCTGAAGGACCTGCTGATTTGCAGTGCCAAGCCTATCTAGCACTGCTGCCTGTTCTTTCAGCAAAATATTCTGTGTCGTTAGCACTTTCAGGACACATTTCAATTCCACATTCTGGATTTTAAGGCATCTCCTTGACTGCTGAAGCCTTTTTATCTGTTTTCTTGACCTTTGTTGCTCAGCAGCAAGTCTGGCTGCACGAGCTCGCAAGACTGCCTTCTCAGGGGTGTCAACCTGTAATGCACAACCAAATACAACCATTGGATTCTTATTGCCACCATGATATGCTCACATTCAAAGCAGTTTGCAGATATTACTTTGAACTTGCCGACATCTAGGTATATGAGACCATTTGACATTCCAAATTCTATTACTATTTTCGCTAAGGGTGCCGCACTCTATCTTGTGTAAAAATGACTGACTGGTCTGCTTGGAATAGAAATGCCATATAAACGAGTGTAAGGGGCGCACCCTGTTTTCCCGAAAGAAACATTTAAAAAAATAAGATCCCTGTAAGGGCCACACACAACCTTTCCACGACCCACACGGGAATAGCCTTCGAAATGCGCGCATACAGGAGCCTCCAGGCGCTGCCCAAGGATGACGCGCGAGGCCGCGGGTGATCCCCATTATTGTCAACTTTTTTTTTCCCTCCGCAAACTCCCGCTATCCATATCAGCATCAGTATCACCAGCTCCAGTTTTTGTGGCTGTCAATCGCACGTGTATTGCGGCTTTCATGTGCTGTCCGCTTTTTTTTTTTTTTCATGAGCTACCTGGCTTCAAATTGGAAGTCAAGACGTAGAGTCTGCTCTCGTATGGCAGGCAGGAAATGTGACATGGACAAGAAGTGCATTCGACGATGGTGCAACCAAAAGGATGCAATGAGGAACACAAGCTCCAAAAAGCGTGTTTTCCGAGGCAAGCCATGCAATGCCACTCATTCTGTGAATGGTGTGTTGTTTTTACTTGAAAAAAAAACAATAGGCCACACTGTGAAAATTGGCCCTTGAATCTGGAAAAAAAAAATTCTATACATGCGGTACATGCACTGCATAATGCACAGACACTAACAAGTACTGTTAAACAATCATTTCCACAAAATCAAATTTCTCTATATTCTGTTTCATGCATCAGGTGCACTGTCAAACCTAGCGCCCTCTTTCTTCTTTCACTCCCACCTTCCTCCCTCCCTCACAGCATGGTTGAGGTGTCCACCAAGAAGTGAGACAGTTACATTGCACCTTTCATTTCCTCAAAAACCAATTTGTTTGTTTGCACTGCCTAAATCTGTGATTAAAAAGTAGTGCATTCTTTGCGGGAAGTGAAAGATAATAAATACTTTGCCTGCAGGCTTATTACATGATAGATTTGTCATGAGCTTGATTACATATGCACTCTCACTGCTGACGACATGCTTTTTCTTTCTCGGCCTGCCACCGTCCGCAAAATAAGTGAGGAGTAACACGCCCCCTTTAATTTTTCATGCAGACTACTTCCATACCTTGCACAGCATTACACCTGATGTACGAAACAGTATAATCGTGCATTTTATAGGGTGCTATTGCCTAGTGTTATCCTGACAGCATTTTGAGCAAACACTAACGCCCACATATGACATGACAACATATATATGGTGTGCATTTGTAGCATTCGCTTACCGCTGCTCCCTTGCTTCATTTTGGTGTGGTCATTGAAGCTGGCACGGACGGCAAAGGTGGCTGCTCCTATGCAAACAGTTGCTAACAGTTAACTCAGGTGCTAAACAATGTGCAATTAATCTTGGTGACCATGAAATTAATATTGAGTTTTAGCATTATATCACCTCATGTGGTACAATACTATATGATTTATGCCATTTCAGCTTAAAAGTTGAGACGAGTGGTTGTCCAAAGTAATACAAAACTGCAAGCACCCTGGCAGTTTCTGAGATTCCTGATTGCATGGCTAGTCTGGTAATGAATCATTGGTAACAGCTGTATCTCTGTTGAAACAACAAAATGGCAGCATAACTTGAGCAGACTGTTGTGGTAAATTGAATATATAGGTCACAGCATATGCAGGCTTTCCTATGGTTCAGGGGAAAGAGCAGCTAATACACATTAACAATGTCCAGTGGTGCTACTGCTACAATGCAATTTGGGGCAATTTTGTAGCACTAAATGTTCCAATTTGGAGCACTTTGGAGCAAGGAATGTCGATTTAGGACCAGCCTGGAGCACTAAAGTTTATAATCAGAAGCACTTAGGAGCAATAAAACATTGGTTTAGAAGCAACTGAAGCAAGCAGCTTTTAGTTTCGAAATCTTAGGTTGGCAAACAACACCAGAAAAGTGAGTGTAATTTAAAGATTACACCATTAAGATTGTTATTATTGACACAGAGTTGCACACAGAGAGGTCATCAATAAGTTTTAGCACAGTTGAAAAGGAGACACCTTTATGAAATACTATGTTATACGTTTAGTTGAACAGCCCATACACTCCACATACTCTCGAGCACAGTAGCTCATGCTGATGTGTCTCTCTTCACTTTTATTTTCAAAGCGTAAAAAGCTTTATTAACTCTCCTCTACATCAAAACTCCTATTCCGATGCACACCATTGCTGACAATGCTATGCCGAAGAAAGCGCTCTACTAGTTAACAAAAAAGCTGTAGTCTGATGCGCACCACCACTAAAAATGCTGTGCTGAAGAGAGTGCTCTTCTAACTCGAAAAGCCTATATTTAAAAACTGTTAACAGACTTAGGTGAAACACCTTGTACAGCAATAATTCATTTTTATAACTTAGTTTTGTGGCTCATTGTAGTCGTTAATCACTGGGTGGGCGATAGCAAGCAGTGCAAGGTTAATTTTTACGTTTTGCGTGATATGCTATTTCTCTCCAGGCTACAGTGCAAGGAATATTTGCTCTGAGCACAGGAAACCGAAAGTCGGCACAAAACAAAATGCAGATTGAGCTGGGCAGGCTTGAATATGTTCATGCATATCAGAGCAAAAATACATAAAAATAAATAACGATACCAGCGTTCTCAGTGCCTTTTTCCCTGCCTTGTTAACAGTACTAAGTATTTCAACTTTCCAGGTCCAGTATTTTGTACTCGTTGGCAGCCCAGTTTCGGTTTTACAGCTAAGGCAGAATTTCAAGCTTGCCAATCCATAGTACAAAAAGAGAATCAAAAGAATGTTACTCGCGGTCACATGCGGTTGCAAGACTGGATCTGCCCGGCGATGCACACACCATATGCAAAAAAAAGGGGGAAAACAATCAATACCGGCTTATTCCGGGCCAAAACAAAGTATTCTATACAATGGGCTCGCTGGCCCTAGCCATGTAACAAAGGCACGGTGGTCAAGCCCATCGTTTAGCACACTGTACATCAATGCTGCGGGGCGAAAGGCACTGCGGTTGATCATGCAGCCCTTGCTCGCCTCGAAATGGGCCATAGTCAGAACAAGCCCATAGGGAGGAACCACGTCCTTCCGAGCAGACGCCGTGGCCTTCAGCCACACGTGCTTTCCCTGCTGGAGATGCCCCTCTTGCTGCCACCGAGACACCCCGAATAATAATGTACTGCTCCATGCTGAGCACTTTCGGAGCGACATGCATCACAGATGCACCAAACCTGGCAATGCACAGGCCCTGCAAGCCTAACAACTGATATACTTCCAAATGTCTAACTGTAGTTAGTATTACTGACTACAATCAGCCATCTATAACTAAGTGATAAGCAATGTTTTAGAAGGATCTATGTGCACTTCAAGCATGATCAGTACTAAGAATGCAGTGAGCACAATTGTAGAGAGAATCTCAAACGTAGGTGCGACCTGAGCACTTAAATCGTTATTGGCAATTCGATCGAAACAAGGTTGTGGGAGATGCTTTATGAATTATTTTACGCATGCAAGCAATCGTACATATGGGCATAGTAACGTGTGCATCTGCTGCCTTTGCTTTCCTTACAGCATACACAAAACATGCGCTGATAAGCTAGACTAATAAAATATAATGGTGAAATACGATATCATACAACAATAAGTAATAAATACCACTTATTGTCATGCGCATGAACATCAAAAGGCCTGAGCAAAGGATATATGCTTTTATTTCAGAGGTATAACAGCTATTGAAGCACTATGTCATAACTTTGTGTTACCCTTAGTATACGCTTGCTGCCAAATACTACATTCATATTCATTTTTTCAAATGCTCGCTGCATCATGTCATTTTCTGTGCACCGAATGTTTCACTCAGGGCATTTATTGTCCGCCTGGCCTATAGGTATGCATAGCTCTTAACACGCAACATGGTCAGTGATATAAAACAGTTTTATTTTTCTGGAGCATGTGTACCTGTCACAGCTAAATCGTCTTCATTCAGCTAAGCAAATTTATTCTCTCACCAAAAGAACCGGTACAGCGTGTCCCTGTAGACAAACTCTGTTTGGCGATGAGCAATCAGAATGCTCCTCCAGAAAATGCTTTGACCAAACACAGATATGCTTGGTAGGCTCTTGCGGAACATCGAGCGGCCAAAATTACTGTTCCCACTGCCTTCAATGAGCTGCATTTGCAGGAAGCCGTAGAGTGGAAAACGCAGTGTATGCTTTCAGACAACAAAATGGTAAAACCTCACATGTGCTGCTTTACTGAGCTAAAATACCTATTCATTATTACAATATATAGTAAATGCTAGTTCGTAGCGTAGCCTGAATAAAGAATTTTACTCACAGGTGACAGGAGACACCAGCCCCCTTTGATGGCCCTCGGGACATGCGCTCTGGCACAGAACAGCTCGGCATCGGATCAGCCGCGAACTCCTACTCTTGTATCTGCACCTCAATTGCATCGAATGAAAACTGAAACGATGGGACAGCCCATCTTTCACAGATAGGTTTTGCGTGGTGAGAGGCCCACATCATCATTCTACGTGCTGAGATAAACACGTGGCTAAGATAAACAGAAGACAAGTATACTAGTCCCGGGGCAAGAAGTCCCAGGGATGCATATATATTCGCCGCCACAAAACAACGCAACCAGAAGTGGCGCCAGATACTGAATGTCCAGATAAGCTACTAACTGCGACCAGAGCCGGGCTGTTTTGCTTGAGTGTCAGAATAGAGACGTCACTGAAGTGACGCAGTACGAAGCAGTAACTAGAAATAGCCGTGTCTCACATGGATAGTTCCTCTTTAGTAAATTTTTTGTGGACAAACACTGGCAAGCAATCTAGCGCCACCCGCACCGGTGCCTGTGCCCACCCAGGCACAGGATCCCATGAGGGATCCTCCTTCGGTGGCTTTGAAATGCACGCGCAACTCAGTGCAGCGGCGAAAAGTAAACACGAAAGAAGTGAGGAGCCCGCCCGGACAAGACGGCGTCGAGCTCTTTTCTAGCCTCACAAAATGTGCCTTCAGGGTCTCTTCTCTAAATTTTCCTTCCTCCATGGTTTTTCGTCACACATGACATTGCACACATATAACAGGTGCATGGGTGATTATGCAGCATGCGATTCAGGTTCAAAAATGGCCATTTTGATGATTACTTTTCATGCTAGCCATTCCTAGACTCTGCAAATTAACTGCTGGTTCGAATTAACTGCTGCAAGACCCATAGTGTTTGAATTGGTGAGCCTACGACGCGACAGACTTACGTGGACTTTGGCTGGAACCGTGGTGGAAATTAAAATTATCTAGATTTTTTAATTAACAGGGGTCGAATTAGCAAGCTTTTGCTGTAGATCTCCATAACAACTGGATGATCTCTCTTCGTCAGCAGAGCTGACAGCGAGAGACAAATATTTAAGAGCAATGGAAGAGAGTACCGCGGTCACTTCTTCCATTTCAGCCAAGAAAGACAGGACGTTAAAAACTTCCCCTTGTTCGTCTTGCTTGGAAAGAAACTGTGCAAGGTCCCTCTCACTGGGTTTCAGTTCTTGAGCAGTTTTCAAGTATAATTGCCACTTAGCAGCTAGGACTGGCGATTCTAGGACTAGAAACCTGACCTGCAGTGAATCCTCTTTTGGCTATGGATCACCTGAATATCTGCTTGACCTTGGTGGCATTGCCAGTAATGGCCCACCTTTAACAGCATTCGATCACAGCACCGCCAGAAACCGGTGGTTTAACCATGGCATTTGAGTGATTGCAAGCGGCAATGTTTTTTCACCTCATTCACCATCGGCCCACTGGATGCGAAACCGGGAAGAAACGTTTCGTCTTATGTTCCACTCACACGGGGCAACAGCAGTTACCAATTCTGTTTGCAGACTACTTGGCAAAGCATAGAAACACATTCAACACATGCTCTTCCACAAAATGGTCTTGAAGCTTGTAATGAAGTGGGTGGAGCTTCTCTACTGCGGCAACTGCTCAGACACAGTAAATTTTACCAAACCCTCTCCTCTCTCTGCCTGTCAGCAGCAGTTACAAGTGAGCACATCCTGTGTAATGAAAAATGAAAAAAGTTAGGCAACGTTTAACCACGTTTATACCCAAAAATCGAGCGACAGCATTGTGGCAGCGGCCTGGGCCAAATTTGGAGGTCACCGTCATGTCGGGCATGGTCAATTATGGTTGGACATCAATTTTGGCTAAATCACCTAAGGCCAAATTTCGGGGCGGTCCGGGCCAAATATGGAGGTCGCCATCGTGTCGGACATACTCAATTATGGCTGGACATCGATTATGGTCCAAATCAGCCAAGGTAAAATTTCGGGGGTGGCCCAGACCAAATTTTGGAAATGACCGCCGAGGTTTTTGCACATATCTTAAAAACTCAGGAGAAGCGGCCGTATAGCTAATGGTTTGTTGTTATATAGCGGTCTAGATGGACACTTTGTGACTATTTGGTGACAGATATGTTTAGGTAGCGAACGGATTTTTAAAACGTACGAGCATGTGAGCATGGTTCTTCTCTCTGTAAGTGATGGTTCGTTAGTTTCCACATAAAGACTGTTGATCGGTGACGTCCTGCATGCACCGGTGGAAAGACGCAAGCCGAAATTATGTACTGGGTCTAGCCGTTTAAGGTACGATTGCCTCGCTGATCCATAAACTATGCATCCGTAATCTAATGTAGAACGCACCACAGAGCGATGAATCTGTAAAAGACAAGTCCTATCGGAACCCCAATGTTTTCGTGAAAGTACCTTTAGTATATTCAGAGATTTAGAAGCTTTCTTTTTGAGTATGTTTATGTGTGGAAGGAATGTGAGCTTTCTGTCATAAGTTATTCCTAGAAATTTGTGCTCGTCTTTAATTGGTAGTGCGACTTCGTTTAAATACAGGGAGGGATCAGTGTGCAGTCCTCTTCTAAGCGAAAAAAGAACAGCTACTGACTTTTGCGCAGAAAACTTGAAACCATTTTTGTCTGCCCATGTTGTTAGTTTATTTACTGTCATCTGTATTTGCCTCTTGCACGATGTAACGCTAGAGGATGTGCAAGCAATCTGGAGATCGTCGACGTACACAGAATACATGATAGACTTTGGAATTATTTTTGCTAGGGAATTCATTTTTACTATAAAAAGTGTGGTGCTTAAATGCACCCCTGAGGCACGCCGTTCTCTTGAATGAAATTCTTAGAAAGAGTGGCACCCAGGCGCACTTGAAATGAACGGTTGGTCAAAAAGTCACTCAAGCATTTCAGCATTCTGCCACCGATTCCGAGGTCTCCAAGGTCCCTGCAGTATGCTAAACCTCCATGAGGTGTCATAGGCTTTCTCTAAATCGAAAAAGACCGCAAGGCAGTGTTGCTTGTGTATAAATGCTTCTTGGACTGTGTTCTCTAGGCGGACTAGATGGTCGGTTGTACAGCACGCCTTTTTAAACCCACACTGATGGATGTCAAGAAGATCACGTGATTGTAATATAAACATTAATCTAATGTTAAGGACGCTTTCGAAGGATTTGGCAAGTACGCTTGTTAGGGCTATAGGCCTGTAATTGCCAGGGGAGGTAGGTACTTTTCCCGGCTTCAACAACAGTACAATAATGGCTTTTTTCCAAGCCTCTGGAATCTCTCCTGATAACCATATTTTGTTAAAAAATTTCAAAAGCGAGTCTACAGCGTGTTCGGACAGGTGGGCAAGCATTTCGTAATGGACTTCATCTTGTCCTGCTGCAGTCTGTTTACCGGAAGAAAGTACGCTGTTAATTTCTTGTAGTGTAAATGGGCTATTATATGCTTCGTGAGCACTGCCCTTTATCGGCAGTCTTTCTTTTTCGGCTGTGTTTTTATATTTTAAAAATGATTCTCTATAGTTAGAGGAACTAGATACAGTGGAAAAATGTTTGCCTAATATGTCTGCTTGTTCTTTTATATTTGTCTGTACACCAGGGGCTGTCAGAAGAGGAACTGTGAATGGAGAGTAGGACCATTCATTTTGTGTACTGCCTCCCACATTTTTTTCGAACAGACTTGGCTGTTTATCGAGGAAATGAAAAGCTGCCAGGATGATTTTTCGGCATTTCGACGTATGTACCGCGCTTTTGCTCTTGCTTTTTTAAAGTTTATAAGGTTCTCCTGTGTGGGGTATCGGCGAAATATACCCCAAGCTTTATTTTGTTTTTTTTGCTTCTTTGCAATCTCTTGTCCACCACACTTTATGGTTGCGTTGTACTATTCCTGAAGATTTGGGGATAGCCAAGTGTGCGGCAGCAAGAATACAATTTGCGAACTTTTCATTTATTTCATTTACATTAAGATTTTCTAACGTAATATTTTCTAACGTGGCTGCTGTTCTAAAAAGCTGCCAGTCTGCTAAATTGAGCTTTCAACACCGTGGTTTTGTCTGGGTGACTGATGGTGGGGATGACAGGCAGATTTCAACAGGGAGATGATCACTTCCATATCAGTTGTCTAAAACATCCCATTTAAAAGCGCTAAAAACTGACGGAGAGCTAAAAGACAAACCTAAAACACTCATTTTTCCTGAACTAGGGGAGCAATAAGTAGGTTTACCGGTGTTCAATAAACAAATATTGTTGGATAGTATAAAATCCTCAATAACCTGACCTCTGCTATCGGTTTTCTCACTGCCCCAGAAACAAGAGTGTGCATTAACATCGCCAACTATCAAGTATGGCTCCGGTAACTGTTCTAAAAGGTTCTCTAATTCATGCTGTCTTATTTCGATATGTGGTTGGAGATATGCACTACAAAGTGTAATGGTTTTGTAACCAACCACGTAGCTGCTACGGCTTCAAACCTAGTTTTCAGTTTGACCTCGCTAGCTGCTACTCCAGGTTGCACAATGGTGCCTACGCCTCCCGAGAGTCTGCTCGCCCCCTCTCGGTCACGGTGGAAGACAGTATACTTCTTTAGCACCTTTGTGTGCTGAGGGCCTAGGTTGGTTTCTGGCACATATAAAGCAATAGGGGAAATTGTGTTTAAAATGTCTTTTATGCCGTTATAGTTGTTTACAACATCTCTGCAGTTCCAGTGTATTATGAAAGCCATCTTGATGTTGAGCGCGTGTGTGCAGATAAAATTAGATTAACTATGATTTGGCCACGTGACTCGGCGCCTCACATTTTTTTGATCGATCCAAAGACCTCCGCCGTCCGTCCGATGTGGACGGCACGGCGCTGCCCTGGGTCATGTCCATCGCCTCAGCAGAGGCACTGGACGACCGTGCAGGATGCACACTGACTTTTGAGTTAGACCTCGACCTGTGGGAAGAAGTCTTGAGGCCCGCTGACCCGGGGGTCTGCGCAGCCTGCTTTGGGGTTGGCGGAGTAGTATCAGCTACTCTACCAGGGGGCGCGGATGGCCCTGCCATAGGCCCACTGCGTGCGGCCTAGACAGGTGCCGAAGCCTGGTGTGATGCGCCGCGCCCACGCACCACATCGGCGAAGTTTGTTTTTGCAGTGAAGGAGAATCTGTTTGTTTCGGCGTATCGCCTGCTTGCTTCCTTGAAAGAAATGTTTTCAGTGGTTTTCAGAGTAATTATTTCTTTTTCTTTCTTCCAGGATGGACAAGCCCTGGAGTATGCAGCATGGTCTCCCTCACAATTTGTGCACCGCGGGGCAGCAACACATTCATCTAACTGGTGGTCCTTCGATGAGCATTTCGCGCAAGTTTTGCGGCCGCGACAACTCTGTGAGCCGTGGCCGAACCTCTGGCTATTGAAACATCTGCTTGGGTTGGGTATATATGGCCTTACATTTATTTTCAGGTATCCGACTTCAATGCTTTCAGGTAGTGTGCTGGTGTTGAAAGTGAGGATCATGTGTTTCGTATCTATTTCCTTGTTATCCTTCCGGATCTTTATCCGCTGAACATTTATGACATCTTGGTCGGCAAGGCCTTCAAGCATTTCTTTTTCAGAGAGGTGAACAAAATCAGTTTCTGATATGACGCCTCGGACTGTGTGCAAGGATCGGTGTGATGTGATGGAGACAGGAATCTCCCCTATCGATACAATGTTTGCAAGTTTCGAGTGCTGGACGGTGTAACGTAGTTCGAGCAGTAAGTCGCCACTAGCCATTTTTGATACCTTGTACCCAAAGCCCAAGGTCACTTTGCTACCAGGCACTTTGCTACCAGGAATGGGGAAATCAGTCTTGCTTGTTGTTCTTCAGCTTTGCTATGAATAACATGAAATTTTGGGAATGACACTTTTCTTTTTTGAAAAAAATCTTCATCGTTCCGCCCTCTTTTTAGAGAGCGATCAGGTTTGGAATGGAGGGGAGCCATAAAAAAATTTTAGTTTTTCAGTCACGGTGCCAGCCACCCACCACTGAGCCCAACAAGGGGACGGGACAGCAACCTGCACGCAAGTCCTGCCCACGCCAGCTGTACACCTCAACTATAACCAAATATGACGAAACCCAGGGTAGTTCGCCACACAAGGTTAACCCTAGCCACCCATGAAGAAAGGAAAAAAACCGCGAAACGAGGAGGAGACAGGACAGTAGTCAGAAAGAAGATAGGAAAGTAAAAGATGGAGAGGAGGACAGGAAAAGGCGACTGCTGATTTCCCCGGTCGGGTCAGGCCGAAGGTGCCGTCTACAGGAAGCTGGGGCCAAAGTGGTGTGTTGCCTCCGCCGAGGGGCCTTTAAGGTCCAAACGCTCGGCATCGGCTCAACCACCCGGATCCCCTTTTCCCCGGACACAGCGATGCCAGCGCACGGCTACGCGTGGGTGCTCGGGTCCATGGTGATGCACTGTTCACCATCATCCCCTTGTGGGGATGTCCCTGCGGATGCTCGGGAACCCGCGGTGTCGCCACTCACGCCTGCAAGCTGCAGACGCCCCCCTGCGGGGAAGCTGCAATGTACAGTTATACCTTTTCCGCAACTTTCCCATTAAAGTACATGCACTTGACAAATTGGGAATGCTAAACTGCTGACCTGCATGTCTTCGTTGCAAATGATGAATGATGAACGGTTGCAAAACCAGGAGATATTTTCATACCATTCACAGCAGCAGTGATTGGCCATAAATGAGGTCGTTGTGGTAAGAGACTAAAATGCAATGTCAGATTGTCACTTTACAACCTTTATAAAGTGCTAGTGCAGCCCTGACACTGGTGAAGGGAGTTGCTGCCATTGATACGATGGCTCTGTCAGCTCGAAAATGCCTTAGATTTATGTCTCTTAGAATTCATGTGGGCAGCACATCAGCGAACAGACACATTAAAAGCTGAATGATGAACATTTACATTTAGTCTTTGCTTTGCCTTTGTAGTGTAGTATGGCTTACAATTATCCTGCCTGTCTCTTCATTTTTCTTTCTTAAATAAATCTACTGTCACCACAGCACGGGGGCTTCCATAAAGGTTGCACATTTTGTCTAGTTCGTAAACATTTTGTAACATTGTTTTCAGACTATACTCTCATGAACAAGTGCAGCTGTTGCCAAGGCAAAGCTACAACCACCTTGGAGAGGACAGTACACATCTGATCTGCAAAGAACTGTTTTGATAAATTCCTTCCCAGTTAGACGCATTACCTTATGAGTGCAGCATGCGGGGACATAATTACTTAGATTCATACCAGCAACAAGGTTTCACACTGTTTCATAGCACGATGCTGGAGTTTTCGGAGTGATCCTGCTTACCCGGGCTGAGTCACAAAACTTGTTCTCCTCCAGCTGCAACAATGGGCTTGGTTTGGCTTCCATGTGAGCCTTATTTGTCATTCCACTTCATCAATCTCGATAGCCAGTTAACCAGTGCATTCCCTGCTGTGCCATGGTGTCTTGTCACGTGAATCATGCCGACAGCGCCACTGTGTAAGGCAGACCATCCTGCAAGAACCATAAGATGCTCAACATTTCAGTGCATTGAAGCATGCGGTCTACACATTTATGTTTACATGCATCTGCTGAGTAAGTTGGTTTTATGAGATCCATAATTAAACAATTATTCATGCATCACTTGTCAATGTTGTTCTTTCCAAAAAGTACATATTTAGCAGCTTTTGATATTAGCTGACAAGCAGTTCTTATTTGACCATTTCTGAAAGTTTTTGAAAAACTCATTTCCATATGTTGATCACTAATTCATTTCTTTACCTGCTAAAAGCATTGTCATTTCACTAGCAGTAGACGTAACTTATTGGCCTTTACACAATTGCAATAAGCTTTGTAAAAGTAAATCACAATCAAGTAAGATGAAACACTTTAGAGAAATGCAGATTAATTGCAAGGTTATCCCTCAAAATGTGTTTTATTCTTGCTTCATGGGTAGCCCTTGAATCCAACTGTTCCAGATAAAACCCCATATGCAAATGAATAGCAAGTCTATTCAGGAAGTACAACTTTTGTCCCAGTGTTCTCCAAGAATGCATCCCATGTAGAAAAAAAAAAGTGTCAGAGGTGTTCTTTGAAGCCTCCAGAGAACCACCTGCCATGGTTGGCAGGCAACAAATTGTAGGAGTGGGAGAGACTGGAATGTGGTTGCCACAAAAAAAATCAAGAGGGTGGCTATTGTGGACAGAGGAGGTTCTGACACGGACAGAGGAATGTGATGTGCAACCGGAGGTGGTTGCCATGGGAACAATCCAATCAGATGGGTGGCTACCATGGAAGGTGAGGAGGAAAGTGAACTGAAAAGAGGTGCGGAGATAGCACACACACGCGCAACGGATGCCACTCTTCTGTTGACATAGCTGTGTGGGAGCCACCTGCAGAACCAAGTGCTGATGGATACTGGAGATCAAACATGGACAAGTGTGCAAAGGAGTCAGTTGTATAGGAGTACAAAGAAGACAAAGTGTGCAATAAAGGTGGATGCAAAGGAATGTGCATGAAGTGTGGTGTCATACAAAATGGAATGAAAGTCTAAGGCTATGCATTTCCAAGTGAAAGTTCAGCTCACTGTATATTGTGCTCCTGCCCGCAGTACAGTCCACAGAGGGCATGCCTTAGCCACGAACTTGACCAACTGGACGACCAACCGCTATCCGAAAAAAGAATTCTACAACATCGAAAGGACCTACCGCCGCAGAAGAAGGCCGTGCAAGCGCTTTTGCGCTTCTTACAATCCACCGGCCTGTGTGAAAGACTTTAACTGGAACGCCTTGTGTGTGTGTGTGTCTCCATGTGTGCACGTTCCTTTTTTTTTTGCGTTTTCCTCTCTGTCATCTTTCTAACCCCTATCCCCCAACCCCAGTGTAGGGTAGCAAACCGGAGACTCACATCTGGTTAACCTCCCTGCGTTTCCTTTTCATTCTCTCTCTCTCTTCTTTTAATACCACGGATGAATTGATTCTGCGTGTTCTGCCACACTTGTGGTAGACAGCAAGCAGCACATATTACACAGGAAGCACAAGCAGGAGCGAGTTCGTTCTGGTGGAGAAGGTATTTAAAGGTTCTTTCGGTAGCAGTAAAAATAAATAGGCCATTTCTGTTCGGAATTGAGGACAATAGAGCGGCACTGAAGGGGTTAACAAGGCCCTTCATTTTTGCGTAAAACCCATTCCATTAAAGTTTGTGCACCTTGAAAAATTTCAAGACAATCTGAGCTAAATTTGATTTTTACATGAAAGCTGCATTTCTGAAACTTATTTAGCCACTACAAATTGCTTAACTGGGTTTATGTGAAGACAGTAGAAACCCTAAAACAATGCTTAAGGCACCTCCGCTGTTAGTTGTTGGTAACCGAACCTTTGTTATACCCTTGACACATAGCACTCCCCAAAAGCCTTTCCAGCAGAGACACTTCTTTTCACCGAAGGAGCAAAATGAGCAGCAACACAGCTAAAGGGTGCAGCCAAAAGGTGAAACAGTCATTGAGCTTTGGCACCCATTGCTGGCTGTAAGGGGGCTGAAGTGAGTGCCTTAAAACTGAAGTGGAGTATTTTATTAATTTGTTAGGCTTAGAAAATTTGTTTCACCTTGCTACCTCCATAAAGATACTACTAACAGCTTCTCTCATCACCAGCAGCAGGTTTTGTTTAATGCCTTGCCACCATGAGCACAAGGTGTTGCTGCGTCATTTTTAGCCTTAAGATTTCAGCACAAAATATAAAAACCCGTCCAAAAAGCAAAACCAGACAAACAGCCTTTACATAAACTGCAGCCTTGTGTAGTTCTCAGCTGTGTGCACAGTACAGATAGGTTAATTAGTTACATGATTACGTATGATTGAAATCAATGTTGTATTTGCAACAGGTGGCATTAACCTTGCAGTACTGGCAATTCCTGCGTACGAACTCCACCAGTAGCAAGGAATGGATAGCACAGGCAAGCAAAAGCACATCACTTTTTCATGACAACCTTATGCTTTAGCGTGCAAGACATAACCGACATACACAGGCGACGAGGGTCAGACTAAATGCAGGCCTGCACCCCATCGTACTCAACTAACGCTGCCGAGTGTTACCCATCAGTCCAGTAGTGGTTTCTTTTTACAAAAAAAACTTGGACAACGCATAATCTAACCTTAAAATAGAATGCAATAGGGTCAGAGATCCCTCCCACACAAGTATTCCTTCTCTTTCATAGATTTATAGATCGCAGGAAATCTTCATACCACTACTGGAACAGTGGTGCAGCGGTTAAACAATGTGCCACTGCCCTTGCACGTGGCTTTTTCCAGCACAGCCACTGGTGGGGCTTGTGAGACCCAGGTTGCTTTTCCTGAGCTACCATAAGGCTCATTTTTGCTTATATAGTTCTTCAGGAGGCTATCTGTCTCTCGACCAATGAGCTGAAGCGCAGTGCCACGGTGGGTAGGTAGAGATTACACTGAATTTACTTCAATTAATTTCACTGCCGCCTGCCATGGTAGGCAGGTTGTCACCTACCTACTGTGGCAGGTAGGCTACCTGCTTTCTCATGACATGCGACGGCCGGTCACTAGCTTTTCTCGATAACGAGACCTCTAATGCTATCCCATTAAAATAAAAAAGGAAGGAAAAGATGCTGCAGGCCGCAGCTGGTGGAAATAAAGGGACATGAAAAGGATAGCAAGGAGAAGTACAGAAGGGAGCGACAGCGAGAAAGGACAGGGGAGAGCGCAGTGGTGGTGCGCCAGGAGTGGTTGGTTAGGTGAACAGAAGAAAGTGGTTCACAACCACTTGGTTTAGGTGGCGGCAACTGCTACTGTACGGCAAATGTGACTAGGCAGACCTGGCAAGGTAGCAACAGCAACGCGTAGCCGTATTTACCGGACGGCTGTCCGACTACGTTAAACTTGTCTTATTAATAGCTTCAAAGAAAGCCTTGAACGCCAACATGTGAGGGCAGCCTTTGGAAAACAATGCTAAAACCAGACAAGGGCGCGCAGTAAATAGAAGCGCAAAGCTATGAAAGGCACTACAAATAACTGACTGAGAGGAGCAACGAACATGCCCAAGCGTGATCAGGAAGATTTAAACGAGGTCAAAATTACCCTGTGAGGCGGAATTGCAAGGAGCAGGCACAGTTCGAGTAGTGCGCGTATCGCGCGTTTTTTTTTTTTATGATGATGATGATGATGAATGTGTGTGAAGTGGTCAGCCAGGTACGACACCCGAAGCGACACCGCGTTAGGATTTGTTTCATACACTTGTCAAAATAAAAAACTTACAATGAAATTTCACCTATGCAGGAAATCTGAACATGGTCACATTCTGTAGAAAGCTCTACATTATTTGCACCTTGCTCTTTCCTTGAAAATCAAATAATTCTGCCTACATATATGTTTCATATTTGTATTTTACCGTAGAATAATTAAAGGTATTTTATCAAGGTACGCAGCTGAAAGTATCCAGGATAAAAAAGAGAAAACATCAGCTGTTATTTTAGATGATTTTCGTCGTCAACAGTCCATGCATCAAACTGACCGCAAGGAGTGCTGTGGGCCTAGCTTGCTCATGCTTGCTATATAAACTCGTTCGGTGGGTTGCGGTTAGCGTTCAGTGTCGTGTTGTCTTCGTCGAAATTGCTTTGGTGCGTGATTTCCGGAGCTTTCAGTAAAAGTAAGTGGTTGATTTTTTCACGACCGAAAAATTTGTAAAGCCTTCTGCGTATACCATTTTTCGAACGGTGCAGCTTCATTTGTTCTTTGGTTAGGCTTAAATGTTCGAGTTGCGTCTTGCATTCTTTTCGGACGCGCGTGCTAGATGAGGTCATTCATTGCCTCGAATTTAGGTTGAAGATTGTCTAGGAAATGAGAGCAAAGTATTCCGTAAACATTGCTTGTGGAAAGATTTGCCAGTAATCCGATGCAAGTGTTGCGCATGTCACTGCGTTCGAACGTGTGCTCAGCATTGTAGGCGCAACGTCCGCCTCTTTCGCTTTGTTAATCTGTTCACTTAGTTCTTGTCATGGCCTTGTTGGTTTTTAGTGAGGAATAGGCTGTTTTTGTTTATTTTTAAAGGCTCACCGCTCCACTTTCTTTATTGCCTTTGCTCCGCTGCATTTTACGTTTCAGGTTTGTGTGTACGGACAGTACGGTAAAAGCCCCGTCTCGGCCGACACTTTTTTGGCTGGCCATTTTGGTTACTAACTGCAGCAACGCCTTCAGGGTGTCTTAAGTCTTATCTTCGGCGTGCTGTCATGGCGACCTTGATAAAACTGGCAGTATCTGATTCTTCAAACGTTCTGTCTCAATGCTTCGAGTCAGCTGTACTTGTCAAACCAAGCAGGACTTTTTTTTTCTGGGCACGCTACTGTCTTCTCTACTATGACGCTGTATTGCTAGAGATAGGAACTAGATAAGCTGTACTGTTCGCAAACCGTCATGCACTGATAACCTCGTTTCGCTCTTAACGCTTCTAGATGCCGAATATCAAGCTTCAGAGTTCTGACGGGGAAGTCTTCGAGGTGGACGTCGAGATTGCCAAGGCCTCTGTCACCATCAAGACCATGCTGGAAGGTAGGCAGTTTTAAGCCTGTCTACTTGTATCTTTTTGTGCCTCCGAGAGTTGTCATGCGAACAGCATCCGTCCCCGCATTCGGCAGCCACGTGCGGTCATGCGCACGTGTACCGACCGGCGTGCTCGGACTTTGTTCCATTTGACGCGCTTCTTATAAACATGCTTTCCTCGGCCGATTTGGGTAGTCCGCTGCCGAGGCCGTGCGACCGCACTTTTGAGGCGCTCGGGGCCGGTGAACTGCTGCATCCTCGTGTCATCACGAGTTGAGCGAAATGGAACGTCACTTGGCTTGTTTGTGCCCTGCCTTCCTCCCACCCCTTCGCGAACAGTGGACTGTTAAGGGGCATTACTTTGGAAATGACCAGACCTGCATTGCAAAGATAAACATTTGGCAACTGATATAAATTATGGGTAGTTCCTTGCACTAGACTTGCCTCATCTAATACCCTGCACAGAAACACTGTAAAGCTTCCTGGGCAGCATTTTTTGCTTCGATTGAAAACCATTTTTCCACCAAAATGGTACATTCATCCTTCAAGAAAGTTAGCTTCACTTTACTATTTTTTTTCAAGGCTCTGCCCTAAGCTTTAAATTGCAAAAAAATCTGTCGGTGTAAGAATGGCGGACAATCTTTACTGCATTCCAATATGCTTGCAATATTTACTCGAAGGATGGCACTCTCTCCTGGGACATCATTACAGAGTGCAGCACACTTGCAAAAGGCTTAGTAATACCAGATTGCACAAAGTGCTGTTAAGTACTATTCTGTTCTGGTCTCATCTTTTGCTCAGATTGTTGTGCAATTGTTATGCAGTAAGTGTAAGTACTACCCTTCACATGTACTCCTGCAGGTATTCATTCCTCCTGTATGCTGTCAGACTTGGTTTTGCAGCTGCATTCATTTGGTTGGTTGGGTTTTATGCTCAAGTATGCATGCCATTTCAAATTTTGGCCTAATTTTCACTTTTAAGCCACATGTCCATTCCTAAATTCAGCCCTGTATGCCCATATTTACTGCATTATTTGTATTGCCTGTTTACTGCCTCGACATTCCCTTTTGAGCACAGCATATTCGCATCCTTCCGACGTCTTGTTGTACTGTTGCACCGAGCGTGTGGCACTTGCAAACAAATGTGGCCATAGGTCATCCATTGCATGAGAGCACATCCCTTCTCTTGGGTAGATAGTGGTCTGGAATTGGGATCCCAGTAATCTAAACTGTACTATCTTATCTAGGACAAAAGTGGTATACTCCATGCATTGTAATGCCATCTACGGGCGGCATCTCGGCCAATGGGTGCCCTTTATTATCAGCAGGCATGGTGCTTGACTCCTTTCAATGTTTCATGCACGAGCTTGCTGAAATGCCAAGTGGTGCCGTGCGCGCCAACTCTCAAGCCATATATCGAGTGTGCGTGAGAAAACGGTCGACTCAACATTAAAAGACCACCAGATTGCTACTGCTGCGGCGCCGCTCGCCATTTTGCCGAGCTGAAGCACGAAATGCTGAAACTAGTCGAGAGACATGCCTGCAGTTAAAGGGATCCCACTGGCTGTCTCCATCCCAGATACTGCCTGTAAATGGCATTGCGATGCAGCTTTGCTTGCTCTGGCTCTCGCTGCGTGGAGTATACCACTTTAATCCCCGATACTACATTCATCGGACCCTTCCCTGAGCCTTGCAGTGAACACTTGCCATCGAAGTGCGAGCATAAGCAGAACTCAGGACTAGCTGTTTGGAAGCAGCAGTGTCGGCTTTTCCTTGTTATGGCATTGATCCCAAAAGCATGCAAAAGTACCCGAACTATTCTGTTGCTCGGCACATATTCATGGGGCCGGTCCTGACTACAGTGTTGGAGGAAAGGTATTCTCTTATGGCAGTAATCCTTGTACTATTGTGGCCTGTCATGGCATGGCCTCATACTGTCATCAGTTTGCACCACAGCCTTTTAAGGCCAAAGCATTTATAATGGCTCATACTCACGGCCATGGTTCTGTCCAGCATCGTTATGTCCAGCAGCTAACAGCCTTTTCAGCAGCTAACAGCCTTTTCGTTCCCTTACGGTGCGGTTCGGGTGTCCACTGCGGTTCAGGTGTCCAGAGATACGAGGCAGGCGTAGTTTCCTTTCCTGGAATTGTCCAACGGGCAAGGCGTCCCGCCAAACGGCGATGTCGTTCCGTGGGCTCCTTGGCAAGGCTGCAACGTGCTGTCGAGTCCCGATTCAGACGCCGCCGATCTGGAAGGGTGCATCCTAAACTCTTTGTAGTCGGTCTTTATTTAAAACCTTCACCACACGTCTGCGTCACAAGCAGCAACACCGCACTAAAGGCTTTCGCCTCGCCACACTTTAGGTCATCAAAGTGCCCCCCTGAATTTATCTGCTCAACTCGAGAAATTTAGCCAGTGCGTTCTGCAGCAAGCCTTGGTGTCAGCTGTGTACTTGCTTGTAGTTGGTGCATCCAGTTGGTTGACTGTAGGAGGCCAACAGGTGAAGTCTTGGTGCCTCATCTTGCATATGGTATTTGCAGACCTGGGTATGGATGATGACGAAGACGAGGTGGTCCCGCTGCCCAATGTGAACTCTGCCATTCTGAAAAAGGTGATTCACTGGGCCACATACCACAAGGACGACCCACCCCCGCCGGAAGACGACGAGAACAAGGAGAAGCGCACAGATGACATCTCCTCCTGGGACGCTGACTTTCTCAAGGTGGACCAGGGAACCCTCTTTGAGCTCATTCTGGTGAGTACCACCCTTCGTTGGCAGACTGATTGAGAGGGACGGTCTCCTTGACCTTTCATTGCAGGAAAGCCCAGGAAACTTCGCACCACCATGTCCTTTCGCAAGGGCACGCAACTTGGAGCAAAGATAGCCTCGGCCACTGGGCTGAGCTAATCTTTGTCTGTTTGCATATGCTGAACTAAATGTGTGCTTGTGACAAATGGTGTAAAGTCCAGTAAAATGCTAGCATTTTGCATATGGCAGCTTGCATATTGTTCTATGTAGAACTTTAACTTGCTCTTTTCTAGATTGGCGTGGGATGTCTCTACATCCCGTAGGGCTGCAAGGCACTTGTGAAATGAAGTGCGGATGTTATCAGTGCCCCTTGGGGGCATGCTGAAGATGACAGTCGTGCCACCAGAGTGCAATTGCAGTTGCTATGGAATCACACTCTATGCATTTCAGTCTCTGCTCTGAGCAACAAAAAAATCGCATGGCAAGAGGCCGAACCAAGGTTTTGGTTGCCCTACGAAACAGCAATGTCACATTTAGTGCAAAAGCACTCGTAGGACTGTCAGAGCAGAGCAAAAACCTTGCTTGTGCATCACTCGTTGCCATAGCAACTAATGCGAAGTTGCAAGAGTTTGGCCTGGGGGACCCCTGAAATGTGACCTTGGACAGATTTGTGTCAACATCTGTTCAACCATGATTGACTGTTCCTGACACTATCACAACCTCCAAATTTGACCGGGTCATTTCCAAAAAAGTATTTCATGGCTTTGAGATTTGCACTACCGCGTTGCTATGGTGTCACTTGTGGCGGCATAAATTATGGCGCCACAACTTCCACCTGTCTCAGATTGGCAAAAACCTGCAGTTAAACGGGAGAAATCTCCAGCTTTTATTGTGCACAAGCAAATCCTGAATAAGCTGCTGTCCAGCAAGCTTCATGCAGTACGACAGGTTCAGATTCGCATTGACACTGTCCAGTGTCTCACTTCCAGCCAAGATGCAGCTCTTCTGTACTCGGTGTGGGGAGACAAAGAACACGGTAATCCTCGATGTGCTGGCCCTCAAGACGAGAGCTCATTTGAAGCCAACATGCCTACTGCGAGGACATGCATTCTGTTTGTGCGTGCAAACCGAATGGCACTCCCAAACAAGCATTATTAAAATGTGCTACTTGCCATGCAGCTTTTCTAGAGGTTGTGCCATGAATGGTCATCCAGCTGCTGCTTCAGCAGGCATACAGGTGTACTAACTGCAAAGTGCCCAGAGATTTTTCGGACACCTCAAGGAGGCCAGAGGCAACAGATGTCATTTATGGTGGCACCTGGATGACCAGGGGCACACAAGCCACTTTGCATCGGCATTCTTTTGGCATGGCAGCCATTGTCAAAGGCACTGTGCAAGTTATTCATTCCGAAATCCCAAACTTCGTGAGACCTGCAGTTTTTCTTTGCAACCTACATAGCCCTTACTTAGGACAAGGTGCATGGCTTCATACCAAGAAACGGGACTTTGGTTACGGGTGGGACCCTTCCCACAGCCTTGCAGGAGTAGTCTACGAGACTTGCTCATGCAGTCCCACAGGGCAAAACTTTCACTGACCAAATGCAGACAGCTTGTGTCGGTGTGTGCTCACTTCATGCTTTTCAGTGTTGCACTTTCATTATTTTAACATTCGCTTGCGTTTGTCCCTGTGTGCTTTGCTTACATGCATGCACTCTTGCTTAAAATTGTCACGTGCCTGTAGCATAGTTTTACAGATTGTACGTACATTTCCATTCCCCATTTTCATGCAAAAGTTTTGTTCCTTTGCTCGCAGGCTGCCAACTACCTGGACATCAAGGGCCTGCTGGACGTCACATGCAAGACTGTTGCCAACATGATCAAGGGCAAGACTCCCGAGGAGATCCGCAAACAGTTCAACATCAAGAACGACTTTACTCCCAGTGAGGAGGAACAGGTGAGCAGTGCTTATGGGGCACCCTTATGCCATGGTGCATCATTCCGTTTGGATGGTATGCCTTCATGGCTGCACAAGGAAACACTCACTAGTTGAGTGTGCCATGTCATTTCGAGAAATCCTTGTTTCTAAGTTCACTTGTGTCGTCCCTTTTAGCCACATGCCTAGCTCTCCTGTACCCCTGGTGGGCGTTTTCACTGGTATTTATTAAGCTGCTCGACAAACCAACTAGCCCAAGAGGTATGATCTGAAAATGACATGTGCATTAGAATTGAGTGCTGAAATGAAACTATGCCAGCAACACTATTGTCATTGGCATCACAAAATGGCAGCTAGGCATTTTTGTACGTCGGTATCTCTTGGAGTGTTTGAAGCCTGGACAAACACATCTGCTTCCAAATTTTTATTCCGCGAAGTTCATCAGTGCTTGCTGGGCACACCTTGGATATTAAAATTTCGAGTGCCCTAAAATTGTAACAGATAATGCAAGACAATGGCTTTCACTTTGGTCTTGGATCATGTGCCCATGCACGGTAAAATCTTTGTGGTACATTGCATAGTGCATTCCTGGAACATCGCATGCTGGTTGTGCACCCATTTCTTAGTACTTTTGTGGTGTAAAGTAAAAAAATGCGGGGGTTTTCTGCGCGTTTTTACAGCTAAAATCTTCAGTTATTTCAGATGTACGTAAGTATTTGACCATTGTTTCTGGTATAATGCAGCTTTTCGTTGCACAAAGTGTTTTGAGACACCTCCTTCAGTCTAGTCTTTCAATACTAGCACTTCGTATCCAAACGGGGGAAGCTGGTCTTGCAAAAAAACTTTTATTAATGAAGTCTCAAATATGAAATCAACAGAGAACATGTATTTTGTGTGCTGATTCTAAAGATGTCGCTTAATTTTCAATAACACAATTCTGCTGCATAGGACTTCCTAGAATGCATGCCATTAGCTTGTCTTGGCATCCAACTATGCAGTATGGGTAAA
>JARKHS020036699.1:0-33980 GCA_030143305.2 Amblyomma americanum
CTTTTATTTGCTGCTGTACACGCTGAACATGCTTTGGATTCGGCACAACATCACTCGTTGCCTTTCCGTCACCCCGTTGGGTCAAAATTTTTACTTGCTGCTGTACAGGCTGAACAACGTGCTTTGGATTCGGCACAACACCACACGTTGCCATTCCGTCACACCGGTGGGTCATAACTTTTATTTGCTGCTGTACACGCTGAACAACGTGCTTTGGATTCGGCAAAACACTACTCGTTGCCATTCCGTCACTCCGGTGGGTCATAACATTTACTTGCTGCTGTACACGCTGAACAACGTGCTTTGGATTCGGCACAACACCACACGTTGCCATTCCGTCACACCGGTGGTTCATAACATTTACTTGCTGCTGTACAGGCTCAACAACGTGCTTTGGATTCGGCACAACACCACACGTTGCCATTCCGTCACACCGGTGGTTCATAACTTTTATTTGCTGCTGTACACGCTGAACAACGTGCTTTGGTTTCGGCACAACACCACTCGTTGCTATTCTTCCACTCCGGTGGGACATGCCTTTTACTGGCTGCTGTACACGCTGAACAACGTGCTTTGGATTCGGCACAACATCACTCGTTGCCATTCCGTCACTCCGGTGGGTCATAATTTTTACTTGCTGCTGTACAGGCTGAACAACGTGCTTTGCATTCGGCACAAGCACCACACGTTGCCATTCCGTCACACCGGTGGGTCATAACTTTTATTTGCTGCTGTACACGCTGAACAACGTGCTTTGGATTCGGCACAACAACACTCGTTGAAATTCCGTCACTCCGGTGGGTCATAACATTTACTTGCTGCTGTACACGCTGAACAACGTGCTTTGGTTTCGGCACAACGCCACTCGTTGCTATTCTGCCACTGCGGTGCGTCATAACATTTACTTGCTGCTGTACAGGCTTGACAACGTGCTTTGGATTCGGCACAACACCACTCGTTGCCATTCCGTCTCTCCGGTGGGTCATAACATTTATTTGCTGCTGTACAGGCTCAACAACGTGCTTTGGATTCAGCACAACATCACTCGTTGCCATTCCGTCACTCCGGTGGGTCAAAATTTTTACTTGTTGCTGTACAGGCTGAACAACGTGCTTTGGATTCGGCACAACAACACTCGTTGCCATTCTGCCACTCCGGTGGGTCATAACTTTTACTTGCTGCTGTACACGCTGAACAACGTGCTTTGGTTTCGGCACAACACCACTCGTTGCTATTCTGCCACTGCCATGCGTGATAACATTTACTTGCGATAGTACAGGCTTGACAACGTGCTTTGGAATCGGCACAACACCACTCGTTGCCATTCCGTCACACCGGTGGTTCATAACTTTTACTTGCTGCTGTACAGGCTGAACAACGTTCTTTGGATTCGGCACAACACCACACGTTGCCATTCCGTCACACCGGTGGGTCATAACTTTTATTTGCTGCTGTACACGCTGAACAACATGCTTTGGATTCGCCACAATATCACTCGTTGCCATTCCGTCACTCCGGTGGGTCAAAATTTTTACTTGCTGCTGTACAGGCTGAACAACGTGCTTTGGATTCGGCACAACAACACTCGTTGCCATTCTGTCACTCCGGTGGGTCATAACTTTTACTTGCTGCTGTACACGCTGAACAACGTGCTTTGGTTTCGGCACAACACCACTCGTTGCTATTCTGCCACTGCCATGCGTGATAACATTTACTTGCGATAGGACAGGCTTGACAACGTGCTTTGGAATCGGCACAACACCACTCGTTGCCATTCCGTCACTCCGGTGGGTCATAACATTTACTTGCTGCTGTACAGGCTCAACAACGTGCTTTGGATTCAGCACAACACCACACGTTGCCATTCCGACACACCGGTGGTTCATAACTTTTACTTGCTGCTGTACATGCTGAACAACGTGCTTTGGATTCGGCACAACACCACACGTTGCCATTCCGTCACACCGGTGGGTCATAACTTTTATTTGCTGCTGTACACGCTGAACAACATGCTTTGGATTCGGCACAACATCACTCGTTGCCATTCCGTCACTCCGGTGGGTCAAAATTTTTACTTGCTGCTGTACAGGCTGAACAACGTGCTTTGGATTCGGCACAACACCACACGTTGCCATTCCGTCACACCGGTGGTTCATAACTTTTATTTGCTGCAGTACACGCTGAACAACGTGTTCTGGTTTCGGCACAACACCACTCGTTGGCATTCTGCCAATCCGGTGGGACATAACTTTTACTTGCTGCTGTAACGCTGAACAACGTGCTTTGGATTCGGCACAACACCACACATTGCCATTCCGTCACACCGGTGGTTCATAACTTTTATTTGCTGCTGTACAGGCTCAACAACGTGCTTTGGATTCGGCACAACACCACACGTTGCCATTCCGTCACACCGGTGGGTCATAACTTTTACTTGCTGCTGTAACGCTGAACAACGTGCTTTGGATTCGGCAAAACACTACTCGTTGCTATTCTGCCACTCCGGTGGGTCATAACATTTACTTGCTGTGTACACGCTGAACAACGTGCTTTGGATTCGGCACTACACTACTCGTTGCCATTCCGTCAATCCGGTGGGTCATAACTTTTACTTTCTGCTGCACAGGCTGAACAACGTGCTTTGGTTTCGGCGCAACACCAAACGTTGCCATTCCGTCACACCGGTGGGTCATATCCTTTATTTGCTGCTGTACACGCTGAACAACGTGCTTTGGATTCGGCACAACATCACTCGCTGCCATTCCGTCACTCCGGTGGGTCATAATTTTTACTTGCTGCTGTACAGGCTGAACCACGTGCTTTGGATTCGGCACAACACCACACGTTGCCATTCCGTCACACCGGTGGGTCATAACTTTTATTTGCTGCTGTACACGCTGAACAACGTGCTTTAGATTCGGCACAACACCACTCGTTGCCATTCCGTCACTCCGGAGGGTCATAACTTTTACTTGCTGCTGTACACGCTGAAAAACGTGCTTTGGTTTCGGCACAACACCACACGTTGCCATTCCGTCACACCGGTGGGTCATAACTTTTATTTGCTGCTGTACACGCTGAACTACGTGCTTTGGATTCGGCACAACACCACACGTTGCCATTCCGTCACACCGGTGGTTCATAACTTTTACTTGCTGCTGTAACGCTGAACAACGTGCTTTGGATTCGGCACAACACCACACGTTGCCATTCCGTCACACCGGTGGTTCATAACTTTTATTTGCTGCTGTACACGCTGAACAACGTGCTTTGGGTTTGGCACGACACCACTCGTTGCCATTCCGTCACTCCGGTGGGTCATAACTTTTACTTGGTGCTGTACACGCTGAACAACGTGCTTTGGTTTCGGCACAACACCACTCGTTGCTATTCTGCCACTCCGGTGGGTCATAACATTTACTTGCTGCTGTACACGCTGAACAACGTGCTTTGGATTCGGCACAACACTACTCGTTGCCATTCCGTCACTCCGGTGGGTCATAACATTTACTTGCTGCTGTACAGGCTGAACAACGTGCTTTGGTTTCGGCACAACACCACACGTCACCATTCCGTCACACCGGTGGTTCATAACTTTCACTTGCTGCTGTACAGGCTGAACAACGTGCTTTGGATTCGGCACAACACCACACGTTGCCATTCCGTCACATCGGTGGTTCATAACTTTTATTTGCTGCTGTACACGCTGAACAACGTGCTTTGGATTCGGCACAACACCACTCGTTGCTATTCTGCCACTCCGGTGGGACATAACTTTTACCTGCTGCTGTAACGCTGAACAACGTGCTTTGGATTCGGCACAACACCACACGTTGCCATTCTGTCACTCCGGTGGTTCATAACGTTTATTTGCTGCTGTACACGCTGAGCAACGTGCTTTGGATTCGGCACAACACCACTCGTTGCCAGTCCGTCACTCCGGTGGGTCATAAATTTTACTTGCTGCTGTACACACTGAACAACGTGCTTTGGTTTCGGCACAACACCACACGTTGCCATTCCGTCACACCGGTGGTTCATCACTTTTACTTGCTGCTGTACAGGCTGAACAACGTGCTTTGGTTTCGGCACAACACCACACGTTGCCATTCCGTCACACCGGTGGGTCATATCCTTTATTTGCTGCTGTACACGCTGAACAACGTGCTTTGGATTCGGCACAACATCACTCGCTGCCATTCCGTCACTCCGGTGGGTCATAATTTTTACTTGCTGCTGTACAGGCTGAGCCACGTGCTTTGGATTCGGCACAGCACCACACGTTGCCATTCCGTCACACCGGTGGGTCATAACTTTTATTTGCTGCTGTACACGCTGAACAACGTGCTTTGGATTCGGCACAACACCACTCGTTGCCATTCCGTCACTCCGGTGGGTCATAACATTTACTTGCTTCTGTACATGCTGAACAACGTGCTTTGGTTTCGGCACAACACCACTCGTTGCTATTCTGCCACTCCGGTGGGTCATAACATTTACTTGCTGCTGTACACGCTGAACAACGTGCTTTGGATTCGGCACAACACTACTCGTTGCCATTCCGTCACTCCGGTGGGTCATAACATTTACTTGCTGCTGTACAGGCTCAACAACGTGCTTTGGTTTCGGCACAACACCACACGTTGCCATTCCGTCACACCGGTGGGTCATAACTTTTATTTGCTGCTGTACACGCTGAACAACGTGCTTTGGATTCGGCACAACACCACACGTTGCCATTTCGTCACACCGGTGGTTCATAACCTTTACTTGCTGCTGTAACGCTGAACAACGTGCTTTGGATTCGGCACAACACCACACGTTGCCATTCCGTCACACCGGTGGTTCATAACTTTTATTTGCTGCTGTGCACGCTGAACAACGTGCTTTCGATTTGGCACAACACCACTCGTTGCCATTCTGTCACTCCGGTGGGTCATAACTTTTACTTGCTGCTGTAACGCTGAACAACGTGCTTTGGATTCGGCACGACACCACACGTTGCCATTCCGTCACACCGGTGGTTCATAACTTTTATTTGCTGCTGTACATGCTGAACAACGTGCTTTGGATTCGGCACAACACCACTCGTTGCTATTCTGCCATTCCGGTGGGACATAACATTTACTTGCTGCTGTAACGCTGAACAACGTGCTTTGGATTCGGCACAACACCAAACGTTGCCATTCCGTCACACCGGTGGGTCATATCCTTTATTTGCTGCTGTACACGCTGAACAACGTGCTTTGGATTCGGCACAACATCACTCGCTGCCATTCCGTCACTCCGGTGGGTCATAATTTTTACTTGCTGCTGTACAGGCTGAAACACGTGCTTTGGATTCGGCACAACACCACACGTTGCCATTCCGTCACACCGGTGGGTCATAACTTTTATTTGCTGCTGTACACGCTGAACAACGTGCTTTAGATTCGGCACAACACCACTCGTTGCCATTCCGTCACTCCGGAGGGTCATAACTTTTACTTGCTGCTGTACACGCTGAAAAACGTGCTTTGGTTTCGGCACAACACCACACGTTGCCATTCCGTCACACCGGTGGGTCATAACTTTTATTTGCTGCTGTACACGCTGAACTACGTGCTTTGGATTCGGCACAACACCACACGTTGCCATTCCGTCACACCGGTGGTTCATAACTTTTACTTGCTGCTGTAACGCTGAACAACGTGCTTTGGATTCGGCACAACACCACACGTTGCCATTCCGTCACACCGGTGGTTCATAACTTTTATTTGCTGCTGTACACGCTGAACAACGTGCTTTGGGTTTGGCACAACACCACTCGTTGCCATTCCGTCACTCCGGTGGGTCATAACTTTTACTTGGTGCTGTACACGCTGAACAACGTGCTTTGGTTTCGGCACAACACCACTCGTTGCTATTCTGCCACTCCGGTGGGTCATAACATTTACTTGCTGCTGTACACGCTGAACAACGTGCTTTGGATTCGGCACAACACTACTCGTTGCCATTCCGTCACTCCGGTGGGTCATAACATTTACTTGCTGCTGTACAGGCTGAACAACGTGCTTTGGTTTCGGCACAACACCACACGTCACCATTCCGTCACACCGGTGGTTCATAACTTTCACTTGCTGCTGTACAGGCTGAACAACGTGCTTTGGATTCGGCACAACACCACACGTTGCCATTCCGTCACATCGGTGGTTCATAACTTTTATTTGCTGCTGTACACGCTGAACAACGTGCTTTGGATTCGGCACAACACCACTCGTTGCTATTCTGCCACTCCGGTGGGACATAACTTTTACCTGCTGCTGTAACGCTGAACAACGTGCTTTGGATTCGGCACAACACCACACGTTGCCATTCTGTCACTCCGGTGGTTCATAACGTTTATTTGCTGCTGTACACGCTGAGCAACGTGCTTTGGATTCGGCACAACACCACTCGTTGCCAGTCCGTCACTCCGGTGGGTCATAAATTTTACTTGCTGCTGTACACACTGAACAACGTGCTTTGGTTTCGGCACAACACCACACGTTGCCATTCCGTCACACCGGTGGTTCATCACTTTTACTTGCTGCTGTACAGGCTGAACAACGTGCTTTGGTTTCGGCACAACACCACACGTTGCCATTCCGTCACACCGGTGGGTCATATCCTTTATTTGCTGCTGTACACGCTGAACAACGTGCTTTGGATTCGGCACAACATCACTCGCTGCCATTCCGTCACTCCGGTGGGTCATAATTTTTACTTGCTGCTGTACAGGCTGAGCCACGTGCTTTGGATTCGGCACAGCACCACACGTTGCCATTCCGTCACACCGGTGGGTCATAACTTTTATTTGCTGCTGTACACGCTGAACAACGTGCTTTGGATTCGGCACAACACCACTCGTTGCCATTCCGTCACTCCGGTGGGTCATAACATTTACTTGCTTCTGTACATGCTGAACAACGTGCTTTGGTTTCGGCACAACACCACTCGTTGCTATTCTGCCACTCCGGTGGGTCATAACATTTACTTGCTGCTGTACACGCTGAACAACGTGCTTTGGATTCGGCACAACACTACTCGTTGCCATTCCGTCACTCCGGTGGGTCATAACATTTACTTGCTGCTGTACAGGCTCAACAACGTGCTTTGGTTTCGGCACAACACCACACGTTGCCATTCCGTCACACCGGTGGGTCATAACTTTTATTTGCTGCTGTACACGCTGAACAACGTGCTTTGGATTCGGCACAACACCACACGTTGCCATTTCGTCACACCGGTGGTTCATAACCTTTACTTGCTGCTGTAACGCTGAACAACGTGCTTTGGATTCGGCACAACACCACACGTTGCCATTCCGTCACACCGGTGGTTCATAACTTTTATTTGCTGCTGTGCACGCTGAACAACGTGCTTTGGATTTGGCACAACACCACTCGTTGCCATTCTGTCACTCCGGTGGGTCATAACTTTTACTTGCTGCTGTAACGCTGAACAACGTGCTTTGGATTCGGCACGACACCACACGTTGCCATTCCGTCACACCGGTGGTTCATAACTTTTATTTGCTGCTGTACATGCTGAACAACGTGCTTTGGATTCGGCACAACACCACTCGTTGCTATTCTGCCATTCCGGTGGGACATAACATTTACTTGCTGCTGTAACGCTGAACAACGTGCTTTGGATTCGGCACAACACCACACGTTGCCATTCCGTCACTCCGGTGGTTCATAACGTTTATTTGCTGCTGTACACGCTGAACAACGTGCTTTGGATTCGGCACAAAACCACTCGTTGCCAGTCCGTCACTCCGGTGGGTCATAACTTTTACTTGCTGCTGTACAGGCTGAACAACGTGCTTTGGATTCGGCACAACACCACTCGTTGCTATTCTGCCACTCCGGTGGGACATAACTTTTACTTGCTGCTGTACAGGCTGAACAACGTGCTTTGGTTTCGGCACAACACCACACGTTGCCATTCCGTCACACCGGTGGTTCATAACTTTTACTTTCTGCTGTACAGGCTGAACAACGTGCTTTGGTTTCGGCGCAACACCACACGTTGCCATTCCGTCACACCGGTGGGTCATATCCTTTATTTGCTGCTGTACACGCTGAACAACGTGCTTTGGATTCGGCACAACATCACTCGCTGCCATTCCGTCACTCCGGTGGGTCATAATTTTTACTTGCTGCTGTACAGGCTGAACCACGTGCTTTGGATTCGGCACAACACCACACGTTGCCATTCCGTCACACCGGTGGGTCATAACTTTTATTTGCTGCTGTACACGCTGAACAACGTGCTTTAGATTCGGCACAACACCACTCGTTGCCATTCCGTCACTCCGGAGGGTCATAACTTTTACTTGCTGCTGTACACGCTGAACAACGTGCTTTGGTTTCGGCACAACACCACACGTTGCCATTCCGTCACACCGGTGGGTCATAACTTTTTCTTGCTGCTGTACACGCTGAACTACGTGCTTTGGATTCGGCACAACACCACACGTTGCCATTCCGTCACACCGGTGGTTCATAACTTTTACTTGCTGCTGTAACGCTGAACAACGTGCTTTGGATTCGGCACAACACCACACGTTGCCATTCCGTCACACCGGTGGTTCATAACTTTTATTTGGTGCTGTACACGCTGAACAACGTGCTTTGGGTTCGGCACAACACCACTCGTTGCTATTCTGCCACTCCGGTGGGTCATAACATTTACTTGCTGCTGTACACGCTGAACAACGTGCTTTGGATTCGGCACAACACTACTCGTTGCCATTCCGTCACTCCGGTGGGTCATAACATTTACTTGCTGCTGTACAGGCTGAACAACGTGCTTTGGTTTCGGCACAACACCACACGTTGCCATTCCGTCACACCGGTGGTTCATAACTTTTACTTGCTGCTGTACAGGCTGAACAACGTGCTTTGGATTCGGCACAACACCACACGTTGCCATTCCGTCACATCTGTGGTTCATAACTTTTATTTGCTGCTGTACACGCTGATCAACGTGCTTTGGATTCGGCACAACACCACTCGTTGCTATTCTGCCACTCCGGTGGGACATAACTTTTACCTGCTGCTGTAACGCTGAACAACGTGCTTTGGATTCGGCACAACACCACACGTTGCCATTCTGTCAGTCCGGTGGTTCATAACGTTTATTTGCTGCTGTACACGCTGAGCAACGTGCTTTGGATTCGGCACAACACCACACGTTGCCATTCCGTCACACCGGTGGTTCATACCTTTTATTTGCTGCTGTACACCTTGAACAACGTGTTCTGGTTTCAGCACAACACCACTCGTTGATATTCTGCCAATGCGGTGGGACATAACTTTTACTTGCTGCTGTAACGCTGAACAACGTGCTTTGGATTCGGCACAACACCACACGTTGCCATTCCGTAACACCGGTGGTTCATAACATTTATTTGCTGCTGTACACGCTGAACAACATGCTTTGGATTCGGCACAACACCACTCCTTGCTATTCTGCCACTCCGGTGGGACATAACTTTTACTTGCTGCTGTACAGGCTGAACAACGTGCTTTGGTTTCGGCACAACACCACACGTTGCCATTCCGTCACACCGGTGGTTCATAACTTTTACTTGCTGCTGTACAGGCTGAACAACGTGCTTTGGTTTCGGCACAACATCACTCGCTGCCATTCCGTCACACCGGTGGTTCATAACTTTTATTTGCTGCTGTGCACGCTGAACAACGTGCTTTCGATTTGGCACAACACCACTCGTTGCCATTCTGTCACTCCGGTGGGTCATAACTTTTACTTGCTGCTGTAACGCTGAACAACGTGCTTTGGATTCGGCACGACACCACACGTTGCCATTCCGTCACACCGGTGGTTCATAACTTTTATTTGCTGCTGTACATGCTGAACAACGTGCTTTGGATTCGGCACAACACCACTCGTTGCTATTCTGCCATTCCGGTGGGACATAACATTTACTTGCTGCTGTAACGCTGAACAACGTGCTTTGGATTCGGCACAACACCAAACGTTGCCATTCCGTCACACCGGTGGGTCATATCCTTTATTTGCTGCTGTACACGCTGAACAACGTGCTTTGGATTCGGCACAACATCACTCGCTGCCATTCCGTCACTCCGGTGGGTCATAATTTTTACTTGCTGCTGTACAGGCTGAAACACGTGCTTTGGATTCGGCACAACACCACACGTTGCCATTCCGTCACACCGGTGGGTCATAACTTTTATTTGCTGCTGTACACGCTGAACAACGTGCTTTAGATTCGGCACAACACCACTCGTTGCCATTCCGTCACTCCGGAGGGTCATAACTTTTACTTGCTGCTGTACACGCTGAAAAACGTGCTTTGGTTTCGGCACAACACCACACGTTGCCATTCCGTCACACCGGTGGGTCATAACTTTTATTTGCTGCTGTACACGCTGAACTACGTGCTTTGGATTCGGCACAACACCACACGTTGCCATTCCGTCACACCGGTGGTTCATAACTTTTACTTGCTGCTGTAACGCTGAACAACGTGCTTTGGATTCGGCACAACACCACACGTTGCCATTCCGTCACACCGGTGGTTCATAACTTTTATTTGCTGCTGTACACGCTGAACAACGTGCTTTGGGTTTGGCACAACACCACTCGTTGCCATTCCGTCACTCCGGTGGGTCATAACTTTTACTTGGTGCTGTACACGCTGAACAACGTGCTTTGGTTTCGGCACAACACCACTCGTTGCTATTCTGCCACTCCGGTGGGTCATAACATTTACTTGCTGCTGTACACGCTGAACAACGTGCTTTGGATTCGGCACAACACTACTCGTTGCCATTCCGTCACTCCGGTGGGTCATAACATTTACTTGCTGCTGTACAGGCTGAACAACGTGCTTTGGTTTCGGCACAACACCACACGTCACCATTCCGTCACACCGGTGGTTCATAACTTTCACTTGCTGCTGTACAGGCTGAACAACGTGCTTTGGATTCGGCACAACACCACACGTTGCCATTCCGTCACATCGGTGGTTCATAACTTTTATTTGCTGCTGTACACGCTGAACAACGTGCTTTGGATTCGGCACAACACCACTCGTTGCTATTCTGCCACTCCGGTGGGACATAACTTTTACCTGCTGCTGTAACGCTGAACAACGTGCTTTGGATTCGGCACAACACCACACGTTGCCATTCTGTCACTCCGGTGGTTCATAACGTTTATTTGCTGCTGTACACGCTGAGCAACGTGCTTTGGATTCGGCACAACACCACTCGTTGCCAGTCCGTCACTCCGGTGGGTCATAAATTTTACTTGCTGCTGTACACACTGAACAACGTGCTTTGGTTTCGGCACAACACCACACGTTGCCATTCCGTCACACCGGTGGTTCATCACTTTTACTTGCTGCTGTACAGGCTGAACAACGTGCTTTGGTTTCGGCACAACACCACACGTTGCCATTCCGTCACACCGGTGGGTCATATCCTTTATTTGCTGCTGTACACGCTGAACAACGTGCTTTGGATTCGGCACAACATCACTCGCTGCCATTCCGTCACTCCGGTGGGTCATAATTTTTACTTGCTGCTGTACAGGCTGAGCCACGTGCTTTGGATTCGGCACAGCACCACACGTTGCCATTCCGTCACACCGGTGGGTCATAACTTTTATTTGCTGCTGTACACGCTGAACAACGTGCTTTGGATTCGGCACAACACCACTCGTTGCCATTCCGTCACTCCGGTGGGTCATAACATTTACTTGCTTCTGTACATGCTGAACAACGTGCTTTGGTTTCGGCACAACACCACTCGTTGCTATTCTGCCACTCCGGTGGGTCATAACATTTACTTGCTGCTGTACACGCTGAACAACGTGCTTTGGATTCGGCACAACACTACTCGTTGCCATTCCGTCACTCCGGTGGGTCATAACATTTACTTGCTGCTGTACAGGCTCAACAACGTGCTTTGGTTTCGGCACAACACCACACGTTGCCATTCCGTCACACCGGTGGGTCATAACTTTTATTTGCTGCTGTACACGCTGAACAACGTGCTTTGGATTCGGCACAACACCACACGTTGCCATTTCGTCACACCGGTGGTTCATAACCTTTACTTGCTGCTGTAACGCTGAACAACGTGCTTTGGATTCGGCACAACACCACACGTTGCCATTCCGTCACACCGGTGGTTCATAACTTTTATTTGCTGCTGTGCACGCTGAACAACGTGCTTTGGATTTGGCACAACACCACTCGTTGCCATTCTGTCACTCCGGTGGGTCATAACTTTTACTTGCTGCTGTAACGCTGAACAACGTGCTTTGGATTCGGCACGACACCACACGTTGCCATTCCGTCACACCGGTGGTTCATAACTTTTATTTGCTGCTGTACATGCTGAACAACGTGCTTTGGATTCGGCACAACACCACTCGTTGCTATTCTGCCATTCCGGTGGGACATAACATTTACTTGCTGCTGTAACGCTGAACAACGTGCTTTGGATTCGGCACAACACCACACGTTGCCATTCCGTCACTCCGGTGGTTCATAACGTTTATTTGCTGCTGTACACGCTGAACAACGTGCTTTGGATTCGGCACAAAACCACTCGTTGCCAGTCCGTCACTCCGGTGGGTCATAACTTTTACTTGCTGCTGTACAGGCTGAACAACGTGCTTTGGATTCGGCACAACACCACTCGTTGCTATTCTGCCACTCCGGTGGGACATAACTTTTACTTGCTGCTGTACAGGCTGAACAACGTGCTTTGGTTTCGGCACAACACCACACGTTGCCATTCCGTCACACCGGTGGTTCATAACTTTTACTTTCTGCTGTACAGGCTGAACAACGTGCTTTGGTTTCGGCGCAACACCACACGTTGCCATTCCGTCACACCGGTGGGTCATATCCTTTATTTGCTGCTGTACACGCTGAACAACGTGCTTTGGATTCGGCACAACATCACTCGCTGCCATTCCGTCACTCCGGTGGGTCATAATTTTTACTTGCTGCTGTACAGGCTGAACCACGTGCTTTGGATTCGGCACAACACCACACGTTGCCATTCCGTCACACCGGTGGGTCATAACTTTTATTTGCTGCTGTACACGCTGAACAACGTGCTTTAGATTCGGCACAACACCACTCGTTGCCATTCCGTCACTCCGGAGGGTCATAACTTTTACTTGCTGCTGTACACGCTGAACAACGTGCTTTGGTTTCGGCACAACACCACACGTTGCCATTCCGTCACACCGGTGGGTCATAACTTTTTCTTGCTGCTGTACACGCTGAACTACGTGCTTTGGATTCGGCACAACACCACACGTTGCCATTCCGTCACACCGGTGGTTCATAACTTTTACTTGCTGCTGTAACGCTGAACAACGTGCTTTGGATTCGGCACAACACCACACGTTGCCATTCCGTCACACCGGTGGTTCATAACTTTTATTTGGTGCTGTACACGCTGAACAACGTGCTTTGGGTTCGGCACAACACCACTCGTTGCTATTCTGCCACTCCGGTGGGTCATAACATTTACTTGCTGCTGTACACGCTGAACAACGTGCTTTGGATTCGGCACAACACTACTCGTTGCCATTCCGTCACTCCGGTGGGTCATAACATTTACTTGCTGCTGTACAGGCTGAACAACGTGCTTTGGTTTCGGCACAACACCACACGTTGCCATTCCGTCACACCGGTGGTTCATAACTTTTACTTGCTGCTGTACAGGCTGAACAACGTGCTTTGGATTCGGCACAACACCACACGTTGCCATTCCGTCACATCTGTGGTTCATAACTTTTATTTGCTGCTGTACACGCTGATCAACGTGCTTTGGATTCGGCACAACACCACTCGTTGCTATTCTGCCACTCCGGTGGGACATAACTTTTACCTGCTGCTGTAACGCTGAACAACGTGCTTTGGATTCGGCACAACACCACACGTTGCCATTCTGTCAGTCCGGTGGTTCATAACGTTTATTTGCTGCTGTACACGCTGAGCAACGTGCTTTGGATTCGGCACAACACCACACGTTGCCATTCCGTCACACCGGTGGTTCATACCTTTTATTTGCTGCTGTACACCTTGAACAACGTGTTCTGGTTTCAGCACAACACCACTCGTTGATATTCTGCCAATGCGGTGGGACATAACTTTTACTTGCTGCTGTAACGCTGAACAACGTGCTTTGGATTCGGCACAACACCACACGTTGTCATTCCGTAACACCGGTGGTTCATAACATTTATTTGCTGCTGTACACGCTGAACAACATGCTTTGGATTCGGCACAACACCACTCCTTGCTATTCTGCCACTCCGGTGGGACATAACTTTTACTTGCTGCTGTACAGGCTGAACAACGTGCTTTGGTTTCGGCACAACACCACACGTTGCCATTCCGTCACACCGGTGGTTCATAACTTTTACTTGCTGCTGTACAGGCTGAACAACGTGCTTTGGTTTCGGCACAACATCACTCGCTGCCATTCCGTCACTCCGGTTGGTCATAATTTTTACTTGCTGCTGTACAGGCTGAACCACGTGCTTTGGATTCGGCACAACACCACACGTTGCCATTCCGTCACACCGGTGGGTCTTAACTTTTATTTGCTGCTGTACACGCTGAACAACGTGCTTTCGATTCGGCACAACACCACTCGTTGCTATTCTGCCGCTCCGGTGGGACATAACTTTTACTTGCTGCTGTAACGCTGAACAACGTGCTTTGGATTCGGCACAACACCGCACGTTGCCATTCCGTCACTCCGGTGGTTCATAACGTATATTTGCTGCTGTACACGCTGAACAACGTGCTTTGGATTCGGCACAACACCACTCGTTGCCAGTCCATCACTACGGTGGGTCATAAATTTTACTTGCTGCTGTACACACTGAACAACGTGTTTTGGTTTCGGCACAACACCACTCGTTGCTATTCTGCCACTCCGGTGGGACATAACTTTTACTTGTTGCTGTAACGCTGAACACCGTGCTTTGGATTCGGCACAACACCACTCGTTGCTATTCTGCCACTCCGGTGGGACATAACTTTTACTGGCTGCTGTACACGCTGAACAACGTGCTTTGGATTCGGCACAACACTACTCGTTGCCATTCCGTCACTTCGGTGGGTCATAACTTTTACTTGCTGCTGTACAGGCTGAACAACGTGCTTTGGATTCGGCACAACACCACTCGTTGCTATTCTGCCACTCCGGTGGGACATAACTTTTACTTGCTGCTGTACAGGCTGAACAACGTGCTTTGGTTTCGGCACACCACACGTTGCCATTCCGTCAACCGGTGGTTCATAACTTTTACTTGCTGCTGTACAGGCTGAACAACGTGCTTTGGTTTCGGCACAACACCACACGTTGCCATTCCGTCACACCGGTGGGTCATATCCTTTATTTGCTGCTGTACACGCTGAACAACGTGCTTTGGATTCGGCACAACATCACTCGCTGCCATTCCGTCACTCCGGTTGGTCATAATTTTTACTTGCTGCTGTGCAGGCTGAACCACGTGCTTTGGATTCGGCACAACACCACACGTTGCCATTCCGTCACACCGGTGGGTCTTAACTTTTTTTTGCTGCTGTACACGCTGAACAACGTGCTTTGGATTCGGCACAACACCACTCGTTGCTATTCTGCCGCTCCTGTGGGACATAACTTTTACTTGCTGCTGTAACGCTGAACAACGTGCTTTGGATTCGGCACAACACCGCACGTTGCCATTCCGTCACTCCGGTGGTTCATAACGTATATTTGCTGCTGTACACGCTGAACAACGTGCTTTGGATTCGGCACAACACCACTCGTTGCCAGTCCATCACTCCGGTGGGTCATAAATTTTACTTGCTGCTGTACACACTGAACAACGTGTTTTGGTTTCAGCACAACACCACTCGTTGCTATTCTGCCACTCCGGTGGGACATAACTTTTACTTGTTGCTGTAACGCTGAACACCGTGCTTTGAATTCGGCACAACACCACTCGTTGCTATTCTGCCACTCCGGTGGGACATAACTTTTACTGGCTGCTGTACACGCTGAACAACGTGCTTTGGATTCGGCACAACACCACTCGTTGCTATTCTGCCGCTCCGGTGGGACATAACTTTTACTTGCTGCTGTAACGCTGAACAACGTGCTTTGGATTCGGCACAACACCGCACGTTGCCATTCCGTCACTCCGGTGGTTCATAACGTATATTTGCTGCTGTACACGCTGAACAACGTGCTTTGGATTCGGCACAACACCACTCGTTGCCAGTCCATCACTCCGGTGGGTCATAAATTTTACTTGCTGCTGTACACACTGAACAACGTGTTTTGGTTTCGGCACAACACCACTCGTTGCTATTCTGCCACTCCGGTGGGACATAACTTTTACTTGTTGCTGTAACGCTGAACACCGTGCTTTGGATTCGGCACAACACCACTCGTTGCTATTCTGCCACTCCGGTGGGACATAACTTTTACTGGCTGCTGTACACGCTGAACAACGTGCTTTGGATTCGGCACAACACTACTCGTTGCCATTCCGTCACTTCGGTGGGTCATAACTTTTACTTGCTGCTGTACAGGCTGAACAACGTGCTTTGGATTCGGCACAACACCACTCGTTCCTATTCTGCCACTCCGGTGGGACATAACTTTTACTTGCTGCTGTACAGGCTGAACAACGTGCTTTGGTTTCGGCACAACACCACACGTTGCCATTCCGTCACACCGGTGGTTCATAACTTTTACTTTCTGCTGTACAGGCTGAACAACGTGCTTTGGTTTCGGCGCAACACCACACGTTGCCATTCCGTCACACCGGTGGGTCATATCCTTTATTTGCTGCTGTACACGCTGAACAACGTGCTTTGGATTCGGCACAACATCACTCGCTGCCATTCCGTCACTCCGGTGGGTCATAATTTTTACTTGCTGCTGTACAGGCTGAACCACGTGCTTTGGATTCGGCACAACACCACACGTTGCCATTCCGTCACACCGGTGGGTCATAACTTTTATTTGCTGCTGTACACGCTGAACAACGTGCTTTAGATTCGGCACAACACCACTCGTTGCCATTCCGTCACTCCGGAGGGTCATAACTTTTACTTGCTGCTGTACACGCTGAACAACGTGCTTTGGTTTCGGCACAACACCACACGTTGCCATTCCGTCACACCGGTGGGTCATAACTTTTATTTGCTGCTGTACACGCTGAACTACGTGTTTTGGATTCGGCACAACACCACACGTTGCCATTCCGTCACACCGGTGGTTCATTACTTTTACTTGCTGCTGTAACGCTGAACAACGTGCTTTGGATTCGGCACAACACCACACGTTGCCATTCCGTCACACCGGTGGTTCATAACTTTTATTTGCTGCTGTACACGCTGAACAACGTGCTTTGGTTTCGGCACAACACCACTCGTTGCTATTCTGCCACTCCGGTGGGTCATAACATTTACTTGCTGCTGTACACGCTGAACAACGTGCTTTGGATTCGGCACAACACTACTCGTTGCCATTCCGTCACTCCGGTGGGTCATAACATTTACTTGCTGCTGTACAGGCTGAACAACGTGCTTTGGTTTCGGCACAACACCACACGTTGCCATTCCGTCACACCGGTGGTTCATAACTTTTACTTGCTGCTGTACAGGCTGAACAACGTGCTTTGGATTCGGCACAACACCACACGTTGCCATTCCGTCACATCGGTGGTTCATAACTTTTATTTGCTGCTGTACACGCTGAACAACGTGCTTTGGATTCGGCACAAAACCACTCGTTGCTATTCTGCCACTGCGGTGGGACATAACTTTTACCTGCTGCTGTAACGCTGAACAACGTGCTTTGGATTCGGCACAACACCACACGTTGCCATTCTGTCACTCCGGTGGTTCATAACGTTTATTTGCTGCTGTACACGCTGAGCAACGTGCTTTGGATTCGGCACAACACCACTCGTTGCCAGTCCGTCACTCCGGTGGGTCATAAATTTTACTTGCTGCTGTACACACTGAACAACGTGTTTTGGTTTCGGCACAACACCACTCGTTGCTATTCTGCCACTCCGGTGGGACATAACTTTTACTTGCTGCTGTAACGCTGAACACCGTGCTTTGGACTCGGCACAACACCGCTCGTTGCTATTCTGCCACTCCGGTGGGACATAACTTTTACTGGCTGCTGTACACGCTGAACAACGTGCTTTGGATTCGGCACAACACTACTCGTTGCCATTCCGTCACTTCGGTGGGTCATAACTTTTACTTGCTGCTGTACAGGCTGAACAACGTGCTTTGGTTTCGGCACAACACCACACATTGCCATTCCGTCACACCGGTGGTTCATCACTTTTACTTGCTGCTGTACAGGCTGAACAACGTGCTTTGGATTCGGCACAACACCACACGTTGCCATTCCGTCACACCGGTGGTTCATAACGTTTATTTGCTGCTGTACACGCTGAACAACGTGCTTTGGATTCGGCACAACACCACTCGTTGCCATTCCGTCACTCCGGCGGGTCATAAATTTTACTTGCTGCTGTACACACTGAACAACGTGTTTTGGTTTCGGCACAACACCACTCGTTGCTATTCTGCCAATCCGGTGGGTCATAAATTTTACTTGCTGCTGTACACACTGAACAACGTGTTTTGGTTTCGGCACAACACCACTCGTTGCTATTCTGCCACTCCGGTGGGACATAACTTTTACTTGCTGCTGTAACGCTGAACACCGTGCTTTGGATTCGCCACAACACCACTCGTTGCTCTTCTGCCACTCCGGTGGGACATAACTTTTACTGGCTGCTGTACACGCTGAACAACGTGCGTTGGATTCGGCACAACACTACTCGTTGCCATTCCGTCACTTCGGTAGGTCATAACTTTTACTTGCTGTTGTACAGGCTCAACAACGTGCTTTGGTTTCGGCACAACACCACACGTTGCCATTCCGTCACACCGGTGGTTCATAACTTTTACTTGCTGCTGTACAGGCTGAACAACGTGCTTTGGATTCGGCACAACACCACACGTTTCCATTCCGTCACACCGGTGGGTCATATCTTTTATTTCCTGCTGTACACGCTGAACAACGTGCTTTGGATTCGGCACAACACCACACGTTGCCATTCCGTCACTCCGGTGGGTCATAACTTTTATTTGCTGCTGTGCACGCTGAACAACGTCCTTTGGATTTGGCACAACACCACTCGTTGCCATTCCGTCACTCCGGTGGGTCATAACTTTTACTTGCTGCTGTAACGCTGAACAACGTGCTTTGAATTCGGCACAACACCACACGTTGCCATTCCGTCACACCGGTGGTTCATACCTTTTATTTGCTGCTGTACACCTTGAACAACGTGTTCTGGTTTCAGCACAACACCACTCGTTGATATTCTGCCAATCCGGTGGGACATAACTTTTACTTGCTGCTGTAACGCTGAACAACGTGCTTTGGATTCGGCACAACACCACACGTTGCCATTCCGTAACACCGGTGGTTCATAACATTTATTTGCTGCTGTACACGCTGAACAACGTGCTTTGGCTTCGGCACAACACCACTCCTTGCTATTCTGCCACTCCGGTGGGACATAACTTTTACTTGCTGCTGTACAGGCTGAACAACGTGCTTTGGTTTCGGCACAACACCACACGTTGCCATTCCGTCACACCGGTGGTTCATAACTTTTACTTGCTGCTGTACAGGCTGAACAACGTGCTTTGGTTTCGGCACAACACCACACGTTGCCATTCCGTCACACCGGTGGGTCATATCCTTTATTTGCTGCTGTACACGCTGAACAACGTGCTTTGGATTCGGCACAACATCACTCGCTGCCATTCCGTCACTCCGGTTGGTCATAATTTTTACTTGCTGCTGTACAGGCTGAACCACGTGCTTTGGATTCGGCACAACACCACACGTTGCCATTCCGTCGCACCGGTGGGTCTTAACTTTTATTTGCTGCTGTACACGCTGAACAACGTGCTTTGGATTCGGCACAACACCACTCGTTGCTATTCTGCCGCTCCGGTGGGACATAACTTTTACTTGCTGCTGTAACGCTGAACAACGTGCTTTGGATTCGGCACAACACCGCACGTTGCCATTCCGTCACTCCGGTGGTTCATAACGTATATTTGCTGCTGTACACGCTGAACAACGTGCTTTGGATTCGGCACAACACCACTCGTTGCCAGTCCATCACTCCGGTGGGTCATAAATTTTACTTGCTGCTGTACACACTGAACAACGTGTTTTGGTTTCGGCACAACACCACTCGTTGCTATTCTGCCACTCCGGTGGGACATAACTTTTACTTGTTGCTGTAACGCTGAACACCGTGCTTTGGATTCGGCACTACATAACTCGTTGCCATTCCGTCACTCCGGAGGGTGATAACTTTTACTTGCTGCTGTACACGCTGAACAACGTGCTTTGGTTTCGGCACAACACCACTCGTTGCTATTCTGCCACTCCGGTGGGACATAACTTTTACTTGCTGCTGTACACGCTGAACAACGCGCTTTGGATTCGGCACAACACCACTCGTTGCTATTCTGCCACTCCGGTGGGACATAACTTTTACTTGCTGCTGTACAGGCTGAACAACGTGCTTTGGTTTCGGCACAACACCACACGTTGCCATTCCGTCACACCGGTGGTTCATAACTTTTACTTGCTGCTGTGCAGGCTGAACAACGTGCTTTGGTTTCGGCACAACACCACACGTTGCCATTCCGTCACACCGGTGGTTCATAACTTTTACTTGCTGCTGTACAGGCTGAACAACGTGCTTTGGTTTCGGCACAACACCACACGTTGCCATTCCGTCACACCGGTGGGTCATATCTTTTATTTGCTGCTGTACACGCTGAACAACGTGCTTTGGATTCGGCACAACATAACTCGCTGCCATTCCGTCACTCCGGTGGGTCATAACTTTTACTTGCTGCTGTACACGCTGAACAACGTGCTTTGGTTTCGGCACAACACCACTCGTTGCTATTCTGCCACTCCGGTGGGTCATAACATTTACTTTCTGCTGTACAGGCTTAACAACGTGCTTTGGATTCGGCACAACACCACACGTTGCCATTCCGTCACACCGGTGGTTCACAACTTTTATTTACTGCTGTACACCTTGAACAACGTGTTCTGGTTTCAGCACAACACCACTCGTTGATATTCTGCCAATCCGGTGGGACATAACTTTTACTTGCTGCTGTAACGCTGAACAACGTGCTTTGGATTCGGCACAACACCACACGTTGCCATTCCGTAACACCGGTGGTTCATAACATTTATTTGCTGCTGTACACGCTGAACAACGTGCTTTGGATTCGGCACAACACCACTCCTTGCTATTCTGCCACTCCGGTGGGACATAACTTTTACTTGCTGCTGTGCAGGCTGAACAACGTGCTTTGGTTTCGACACAACACCACACGTTGCCATTCTGTCACACCGGTGGGTCATATGTTTTATTTGCTGCTGTACACGCTGAACAACGTGCTTTGGATTCGGCACAACACCACACGTTGCCATTCCGTAACACCGGTGGTTCATAACATTTATTTGCTGCTGTACACGCTGAACAACGTGCTTTGGATTCGGCACAACACCACTCCTTGCTATTCTGCCACTCCGGTGGGACATTACTTTTACTTGCTGCTGTACAGGCTGAACAACGTGCTTTGGTTTCGGCACAACACCACACGTTGCCATTCCGTCACACCGGTGGTTCATAACTTTTACTTGCTGCTGTACAGGCTGAACAACGTGCTTTGGATTCGGCACAACACCACTCGTTGCTATTCTGCCACTCCGGTGGGACATAACTTTTACTTGCTGCTGTACAGGCTGAACAACGTGCTTTGGTTTCGGCACACCACACGTTGCCATTCCGTCAACCGGTGGTTCATAACTTTTACTTGCTGCTGTACAGGCTGAACAACGTGCTTTGGTTTCGGCACAACACCACACGTTGCCATTCCGTCACACCGGTGGGTCATATCCTTTATTTGCTGCTGTACACGCTGAACAACGTGCTTTGGATTCGGCACAACATCACTCGCTGCCATTCCGTCACTCCGGTTGGTCATAATTTTTACTTGCTGCTGTGCAGGCTGAACCACGTGCTTTGGATTCGGCACAACACCACACGTTGCCATTCCGTCACACCGGTGGGTCTTACCTTTTTTTTGCTGCTGTACACGCTGAACAACGTGCTTTGGATTCGGCACAACACCACTCGTTGCTATTCTGCCGCTCCTGTGGGACATAACTTTTACTTGCTGCTGTAACGCTGAACAACGTGCTTTGGATTCGGCACAACACCGCACGTTGCCATTCCGTCACTCCGGTGGTTCATAACGTATATTTGCTGCTGTACACGCTGAACAACGTGCTTTGGATTCGGCACAACACCACTCGTTGCCAGTCCATCACTCCGGTGGGTCATAAATTTTACTTGCTGCTGTACACACTGAACAACGTGTTTTGGTTTCAGCACAACACCACTCGTTGCTATTCTGCCACTCCGGTGGGACATAACTTTTACTTGTTGCTGTAACGCTGAACACCGTGCTTTGGATTCGGCACAACACCACTCGTTGCTATTCTGCCACTCCGGTGGGACATAACTTTTACTGGCTGCTGTACACGCTGAACAACGTGCTTTGGATTCGGCACAACACCACTCGTTGCTATTCTGCCGCTCCGGTGGGACATAACTTTTACTTGCTGCTGTAACGCTGAACAACGTGCTTTGGATTCGGCACAACACCGCACGTTGCCATTCCGTCACTCCGGTGGTTCATAACGTATATTTGCTGCTGTACACGCTGAACAACGTGCTTTGGATTCGGCACAACACCACTCGTTGCCAGTCCATCACTCCGGTGGGTCATAAATTTTACTTGCTGCTGTACACACTGAACAACGTGTTTTGGTTTCGGCACAACACCACTCGTTGCTATTCTGCCACTCCGGTGGGACATAACTTTTACTTGTTGCTGTAACGCTGAACACCGTGCTTTGGATTCGGCACAACACCACTCGTTGCTATTCTGCCACTCCGGTGGGACATAACTTTTACTGGCTGCTGTACACGCTGAACAACGTGCTTTGGATTCGGCACAACACTACTCGTTGCCATTCCGTCACTTCGGTGGGTCATAACTTTTACTTGCTGCTGTACAGGCTGAACAACGTGCTTTGGATTCGGCACAACACCACTCGTTCCTATTCTGCCACTCCGGTGGGACATAACTTTTACTTGTTGCTGTAACGCTGAACACCGTGCTTTGGATTCGGCACAACACCACTCGTTGCTATTCTGCCACTCCGGTGGGACATAACTTTTACTGGCTGCTGTACACGCTGAACAACGTGCTTTGGATTCGGCACAACACTACTCGTTGCCATTCCGTCACTTCGGTGGGTCATAACTTTTACTTGCTGCTGTACAGGCTGAACAACGTGCTTTGGATTCGGCACAACACCACTCGTTGCTATTCTGCCACTCCGGTGGGACATAACTTTTACTTGCTGCTGTACAGGCTGAACAACGTGCTTTGGTTTCGGCACACCACACGTTGCCATTCCGTCAACCGGTGGTTCATAACTTTTACTTGCTGCTGTACAGGCTGAACAACGTGCTTTGGTTTCGGCACAACACCACACGTTGCCATTCCGTCACACCGGTGGGTCATATCCTTTATTTGCTGCTGTACACGCTGAACAACGTGCTTTGGATTCGGCACAACATCACTCGCTGCCATTCCGTCACTCCGGTTGGTCATAATTTTTACTTGCTGCTGTGCAGGCTGAACCACGTGCTTTGGATTCGGCACAACACCACACGTTGCCATTCCGTCACACCGGTGGGTCTTAACTTTTTTTTGCTGCTGTACACGCTGAACAACGTGCTTTGGATTCGGCACAACACCACTCGTTGCTATTCTGCCGCTCCTGTGGGACATAACTTTTACTTGCTGCTGTAACGCTGAACAACGTGCTTTGGATTCGGCACAACACCGCACGTTGCCATTCCGTCACTCCGGTGGTTCATAACGTATATTTGCTGCTGTACACGCTGAACAACGTGCTTTGGATTCGGCACAACACCACTCGTTGCCAGTCCATCACTCCGGTGGGTCATAAATTTTACTTGCTGCTGTACACACTGAACAACGTGTTTTGGTTTCAGCACAACACCACTCGTTGCTATTCTGCCACTCCGGTGGGACATAACTTTTACTTGTTGCTGTAACGCTGAACACCGTGCTTTGGATTCGGCACAACACCACTCGTTGCTATTCTGCCACTCCGGTGGGACATAACTTTTACTGGCTGCTGTACACGCTGAACAACGTGCTTTGGATTCGGCACAACACCACTCGTTGCTATTCTGCCGCTCCGGTGGGACATAACTTTTACTTGCTGCTGTAACGCTGAACAACGTGCTTTGGATTCGGCACAACACCGCACGTTGCCATTCCGTCACTCCGGTGGTTCATAACGTATATTTGCTGCTGTACACGCTGAACAACGTGCTTTGGATTCGGCACAACACCACTCGTTGCCAGTCCATCACTCCGGTGGGTCATAAATTTTACTTGCTGCTGTACACACTGAACAACGTGTTTTGGTTTCGGCACAACACCACTCGTTGCTATTCTGCCACTCCGGTGGGACATAACTTTTACTTGTTGCTGTAACGCTGAACACCGTGCTTTGGATTCGGCACAACACCACTCGTTGCTATTCTGCCACTCCGGTGGGACATAACTTTTACTGGCTGCTGTACACGCTGAACAACGTGCTTTGGATTCGGCACAACACTACTCGTTGCCATTCCGTCACTTCGGTGGGTCATAACTTTTACTTGCTGCTGTACAGGCTGAACAACGTGCTTTGGATTCGGCACAACACCACTCGTTCCTATTCTGCCACTCCGGTGGGACATAACTTTTACTTGTTGCTGTAACGCTGAACACCGTGCTTTGGATTCGGCACAACACCACTCGTTGCTATTCTGCCACTCCGGTGGGACATAACTTTTACTTGCTGCTGTACAGGCTGAACAACGTGCTTTGGTTTCGGCACAACACCACACGTTGCCATTCCGTCACACCGGTGGGTCATATCCTTTATTTGCTGCTGTACACGCTGAACAACGTGCTTTGGATTCGGCACAACATCACTCGCTGCCATTCCGTCACTCCGGTTGGTCATAATTTTTACTTGCTGCTGTACAGGCTGAACAACGTGCTTTGGTTTCGGCACAACACCACACGTTGCCATTCCGTCACACCGGTGGGTCATAACTTTTATTTGCTGCTGTACACGCTGAACAACGTGCTTTGGATTCGGCACAACACCACTCGTTGCTATTCTGCCGCTCCGGTGGGACATAACTTTTACTTGCTGCTGTAACGCTGAACAACGTGCTTTGGATTCGGCACAACACCGCACGTTGCCATGCCGTCACTCCGGTGGTTCACAACGTATATTTGCTGCTGTACACGCTGAACAACGTGCTTTGGATTCGGCACAACACCACTCGTTGCCAGTCCATCACTCCGGTGGGTCATAAATTTTACTTGCTGCTGTACACACTGAACAACGTGTTTTGGTTTCGGCACAACACCACTCGTTGCTATTCTGCCACTCCGGTGGGACATAACTTTTACTTGTTGCTGTAACGCTGAACACCGTGCTTTGGATTCGGCACAACACCACTCGTTGATATTCTGCCACTCCGGTGGGACATAACTTTTACTGGCTGCTGTACACGCTGAACAACGTGCTTTGGATTCGGCACAACACTACTCGTTGCCATTCCGTCACTTCGGTGGGTCATAACTTTTACTTGCTGCTGTACAGGCTGAACAACGTGCTTTGGTTTCGACACAACACCACACGTTGCCATTCCGTCACACCGGTGGGTCATAACTTTTACTTGCTGCTGTACAGGCTGAACAACGTGCGTTGGTTTCGGCACAACAACACACGTTGCCATTCCGTCACACCGGTGGTTCATAACTTTTACTTGCTGCTGTACAGGCTGAACAACGTGCTTTGGTTTCGGCACAACACCACACGTTGCCATTCCGTCACACCGGAGGGTCATATCTTTTATTTGCTGCTGTACACGCTGAACAACGTGCTTTGGATTCGGCACAACATCACTCGTTGCCTTTCCGTCACTCCGGTGGGTCATAATTTTTACTTGCTGCTGTACAGGCTGAACAACGTGCTTTGCATTCGGCACAACACCACACGTTGCCATTCCGTCACACCGGTGGGTCATAACTTTTATTTGCTGCTGTACACGCTGAACAACGTGCTTTGGATTCGGCACAACAACACTCGTTGCCATTCCGTCACTCCGGTGGGTCATAACTTTTACTTGCTGCTGTACACGCTGAACAACGTGCTTTGGTTTCGGCACAACACCACTCGTTGCTATTCTGCCACTCCGGTGGGTCATAACATTTACTTGCTGCTGTACACGCTCAACAACGTGCTTTGGATTCGGCACAACACCACTCGTTGCCATTCCGTCACTCCGGTGGGTCATAACTTTTACTTGCCGCTGTACAGGCTCAACAACGTGCTTTGGATTCGGCACAACACCACACGTTGCCATTCCGTCACACCGGTGGTTCATAAATTTTATTTGCTGCAGTACACGTTGAACAACGTGTTCTGGTTTCGCCACAACACTACTCGTTGCTATTCTGCCAATCCGGTGGGACATAACTTTTACTTGCTGCTGTAACGCTCAACAACGTGCTTTGGATTCGGCACAACACCACACGTTGCCATTCCGTCACACCTGTGGTTCATAACTTTTATTTGCTGCTGTACACGCTGAACAACGTGCTTTGGATTCGGCACAACACCACTCGTTGCCATTCCGTCACTTCGGTGGGTCATAAATTTTACTTGCTGCTGTACACAATGAACAACGTGTTTTGGTTTCAGCACAACACCACTAGTTGCTATTCTGCCACTCCGGTGGGACATAACTTTTACTTGCTGCTGTAACGCTGAACACCGTGCTTTGGATTCGGCACAACACCACACGTTGCCATTCCGTCACACCGGTGGTTCATAACGTTTATTTGCTGCTGTACACGCTGAACAACGTGCGTTGGATTCGGCACAACACTACTCGTTGCCATTCCGTCACTTCGGTAGGTCATAACTTTTACTTGCTGCTGTACAGGCTGAACAACGTGCTTTGGTTTCGGCACAACACCACACGTTGCCATTCCGTCACACCGGTGGTTCATAACTTTTACTTGCTGCTGTACAGGCTGAACAACGTGCTTTGGTTTCGGCACAACACCACACGTTGCCATTCCGTCACACCGGTGGGTCATATCTTTTATTTGCTGCTGTACACGCTGAACAACGTGCTTTGGATTCGGCACAACATAACTCGCTGCCATTCCGTCACTCCGGTGGGTCATAACTTTTACTTGCTGCTGTACACGCTGAACAACGTGCTTTGGTTTCGGCACAACACCACTCGTTGCTATTCTGCCACTCCGGTGGGTCATAACATTTACTTTCTGCTGTACAGGCTTAACCACGTGCTTTGGATTCGGCACAACACCACACGTTGCCATTCCGTCACACCGGTGGTTCATAACTTTTATTTGCTGCTGTACACCTTGAACAACGTGTTCTGGTTTCAGCACAACACCACTCGTTGATATTCTGCCAATCCGGTGGGACATAACTTTTACTTGCTGCTGTAACGCTGAACAACGTGCTTTGGATTCGGCACAACACCACACGTTGCCATTCCGTAACACCGGTGGTTCATAACATTTATTTGCTGCTGTACACGCTGAACAACGTGCTTTGGATTCGGCACAACACCACTCCTTGCTATTCTGCCACTCCGGTGGGACATAACTTTTACTTGCTGCTGTACAGGCTGAACAACGTGCTTTGGTTTCGGCACAACACCACACGTTGCCATTCCGTCACACCGGTGGTTCATAACTTTTACTTGCTGCTGTACAGGCTGAACAACGTGCTTTGGTTTCGGCACAACACCACACGTTGCCATTCCGTCACACCGGTGGGTCATATCCTTTATTTGCTGCAGTACACGCTGAACAACGTGCTTTGGATTCGGCACAACATCACTCGCTGCCATTCCGTCACTCCGGTTGGTCATAATTTTTACTTGCTGCTGTACAGGCTGAACCACGTGCTTTGGATTCGGCACAACACCACACGTTGCCATTCCGTCACTCCGGTGGGTCATAACATTTATTTGCTGCTGTACAGGCTCAACAACGTGCTTTGGATTCGGCACAACACCACACGTTGCCATTCCGTCACACCGGTGGTTCATAACGTTTACTTGCTGCTGTACACGCTGAACAACGTGCTTTGGATTCGGCACAACACCACTCGTTGCCAGTCCGTCACTCCGGTGGGTCACAAATTTTACTTGCTGCTGTACACCCTGAACAACGTGTTTTGGTTTCGGCAGAACACCACTCGTTGCTATTCTGCCACTCCGGTGGGACATAACTTTTACTTGCTGCTGTAACGCTGAACAACGTGCTTTGGATTCGGCACAACAGACGTTGCCATTCCGTCACACCGGTGGTTCATAACTTTTACTTGCTGCTGTAACGCTGAACAACGTGCTTTGGATTCGGCACAACACCACACGTTGCCATTCCGTCACACCGGTGGTTCATAACTTTTATTTGCTGCTGTACACGCTGAAGAACGTGCTTTGGATTCGGCACAACACCACTCGTTGCCATTCCGTCACTCCGGTGGGTCATAACCTTTACTTGCTGCTGTAACGCTGAACAACGTGTTTTGGTTCCGGCACAACACCACTCGTTGCTATTCTGCCACTCCGGTGGGACATAACTTTTACTTACTGCTGTACACGCTGAACAACGTGCTTTGGTGTCGGCACAACACCACTCGTTGCAATTCTGCCACTCCGGTGGGACATAACTTTTACTGGCTGCTGTACACGCTGAACAACGTGCTTTGGATTCGGCACAACACTACTCGTTGCCATTCCGTCACTCCGGTGGGTGATAACTTTTACTTGCTGCTGTACAGGCTGAACAACGTGCGTTCGTTTCGGCACAACAACACACGTTGCCATTCCGTCACACCGGTGGTTCATAACTTTTACTTGCTGCTGTACAGGCTGAACAACGTGCTTTGGTTTCGGCACAACACCACACGTTGCCATTCCGCCACACCGGTGGGTCATATCTTTTATTTGCTGCTGTACACGCTGTACAACGGGCTTTGGATTCGGCACAACATCAATCGTTGCCATTCCGTGACTCCGGTGGGTCATAATTTTTACTTGCTGCTGTACAGGCTGAACAACGTGCTTTGCATTCGGCACAACACCACTCGTTGCCATTCCGTCACTCCGGTGGGACATAACATTTACTTGCTGCTGTACAGGCTCAACAACGTGCTTTGGATTCAGCACAACACCACACGTTGCCATTCCGTCACACCGGTGGTTCATAACTTTTACTTGCTGCTGTACAGGCTGAACAACGTGCTTTGGTTTCGGCACAACACCACACGTTGCCATTCCGTCACACCGGTGGGTCATAACTTTTATTTGCTGCGGTACACGCTGAACAACGTGCTTTGGATTCGGCACAACAACACTCGTTGCCATTCCGTCACTCCGGTGGGTCATAACTTTTATTTGCTGCTGTACACGCTGAACAACATGCTTTGGATTCGGCACAACATCACTCGTTGCCTTTCCGTCACCCCGGTGGGTCAAAATTTTTACTTGCTGCTGTACAGGCTGAACAACGTGCTTTGGATTCGGCACAACACCACACGTTGCCATTCCGTCACACCGGTGGGTCATAACTTTTATTTGCTGCTGTACACGCTGAACAACGTGCTTTGGATTCGGCAAAACACTACTCGTTGCCATTCTGTCACTCCGGTGGGTCATAACATTTACTTGCTGCTGTACACGCTGAACAACGTGCTTTAGATTCGGCACAACACCACACGTTGCCATTCCGTCACACCGGTGGTTCATAACTTTTATTTGCTGCTGTACACGCTGAACAACGTGCTTTGGTTTCGGCAAAACACCACTCGTTGCTATTCTTCCACTCCGGTGGGACATACCTTTTACTGGCTGCTGTACACGCTGAACAACGTGCTTTGGATTCGGCACAACATCACTCGTTGCCATTCCGTCACTCCGGTGGGTCATAATTTTTACTTGCTGCTGTACAGGCTGAACAACGTGCTTTGCATTCGGCACAAGCACCACACGTTGCCATTCCGTCACACCGGTGGGTCATAACCTTTATTTGCTGCTGTACACGCTGAACAACGTGCCTTGTATTCGACACAACAACACTCGTTGCCATTCCGTCACTCCGGTGGGTCATAACTTTTACTTGCTGCTGTACACGCTGAACAACGTGCTTTGGTTTCGGCACAACACCACTCGTTGCTATTCTGCCACTGCGGTGCGTCATAACATTTACTTGCTGCTGTACAGGCTTGACAACGTGCTTTGGATTCGGCACAACACCACTCGTTGCCATTCCGTCTCTCCGGTGGGTCATAAAATTTACTTGCTGCTGTACAGGCTCAACAACGTGCTTTGGATTCAGCACAACACCACACGTTGCCATTCCGTCACACCGGTGGTTCATAACTTTTACTTGCTGCTGTACAGGCTGAACAACGTTCTTTGGATTCGGCACAACATCACTCGTTGCCATTCCGTCACTCCGGTGGGTCATAACTTTTACTTGCTGCTGTACACACTGAACAACGTGCTTTGGATTCGGCACAACAACACTCGTTGCCATTCTGTCACTCCGGTGGGTCATAACATTTACTTGCTGCTGTACACGCTGAACAACGTGCTTTGGTTTCGGCACAACACCACTCGTTGCTATTCTGCCACTGCCATGCGTGATAACATTTACTTGCGATAGTACAGGCTTGACAACGTGCTTTGGAATCGGCACAACACCACTCGTTGCCATTCCGTCACTCCGGCGGGTCATAACATTTACTTGCTGCTGTACAGGCTCAACAACGTGCTTTGGATTCAGCACAACACCACACTTTGCCATTCCGTCACACCGGTGGTTCATAACTTTTACTTGCTGCTGTACATGCTGAACAACTTGCTTTGGATTCGGCACAACACCACACGTTGCCATTCCGTCACACCGGTGGGTCATAACTTTTATTTGCTGCTGTACACGCTGAACAACATGCTTTGGATTCGGCACAACATCACTCGTTGCCATTCCGTCACTCCGGTGGGTCAAAATTTTTACTTGCTGCTGTACAGGCTGAACAACGTGCTTTGGATTCAGCACAACACCACACGTTGCCATTCCGTCACACCGGTGGTTCATAACTTTTATTTGCTGCAGTACACGCTGAACAACGTGTTCTGGTTTCGGCACAACACCACTCGTTGCTATTCTGCCAATCCGGTGGGACATAACTTTTACTTGCTGCTGTAACGCTGAACAACGTGCTTTGGATTCGGCACAACACCACACGTTGCCATTCCGTCACACCGGTGGTTCATAACTTTTATTTGCTGCTGTACAGGCTCAACAACGTGCTTTGGATTCGGCACAACACCACACGTTGCCATTCCGTCACACCGGTGGGTCATAACTTTTACTTGCTACTGTAACGCTGAACAACGTGCTTTGGATTCGGCAAAACACTACTCGTTGCCATTCCGTCACTCCGGTGGGTCATAACATTTACTTGCTGCTGTACAGGCTGAACAACGTGCTTTGGATTCGGCACAACACCACTCGTTGCCATTCCGTCACTCCGGTGGGTCATAACTTTTACTTGCTGCTGTACAGGCTCAACAACGTGCTTTGGATTCGGCACAACACCACACGTTTCCATTCCGTCACACCGGTGGTCCATAACATTTATTTGCTGCTGTACACGCTGAACAACGTGCTTTGGTTTCGGCACAACACCTCTCGTTGCTATTCTGCCACTTCGGTGGGACATAACCTTTACTGGCTGCTGTACACGCTGAACAACGTGCTTTGGATTCGGCACAACACCACTCGTGGCCATTCTGTAACTCCGGTGGGTCATAAATTTTACTTGCTGCTGTACACATTGAACAACGTGTTTTGGTTTCGGCACAACACCACACCTTGCCATTCCGTCACACCGGTGGTTCATAACTTTTACTTGCTGCTGTACAGGCTGAACAACGTGCTTTGGTTTCGGCACAACACCACACGTGGCCATTCCGTCACACCGGTGGTTCATAACATTTACTTGCTGCTGTACAGGCTGAACAACGTGCTTTGGTTTCGGCACAACACCACACGTTGCCATTCCGTCACACCGGTGGTTCATAACTTTTACTTGCTGCTGTACAGGCTGAACAACGTGCTTTGGTTTCGGCACAACACCACACGCTGCCATTCCGTCACACCGGTGGGTCATATCTTTTATTTGCTGCTGTACACGTTGAACAACGTGCTTTGGATTCGGCACAACACCGCTCGTTGCCATTCCGTCACTCCGGTGGGTCATAACTTTTACTTGCTGCTGTACACCCTGAACAGCGTGCTTTGGTTTCGGCACAACACCACTCGTTGCTATTCTTCCACTCCGGTGGGTCATAACATTTACTTGCTGCTGTACACGCTGAACAACGTGCTTTAGATTCGGCACAACACCACACGTTGCCATTCCGTCACGCCGGTGGTTCATAACATTTACTTGCTGCTGTACAGGCTGAACAACGTGCTTTGCATTCGGCACAACACCACACGTTGCCATTCCGTCACACCGGTGGGTCATAACTTTTATTTGCTGCGGTACACGCTGAACAACGTGCTTTGGAATCGGCACAACAACACTCGTTGCCATTCCGTCACTCCGGTGGGTCATACCATTTACTTGCTGCTGACAACGCTGAACAACGTGCTTTGGATTCGGCACAACACCACTCGTTGCCATTCCGTCACTCCGGTGGGACATAACATTTACTTGCTGCTGTACAGGCTCAACAACATGCTTTGGATTCAGCACAACACCACACGTTGCCATTCCGTCACACCGGTGGTTCATAACTTTTACTTGCTGCTGTACAGGCTGAACAACGTGCTTTGGATTCGGCACAACACCACACGTTGCCATTCCGTCACACCGGTGGGTCATAACTTTTATTTGCTGCTGTACACGCTGAACAACATGCTTTGGATTCGGCGCAACATCACTCGTTGCCTTTCCGTCACTCCGGTGGGTCAAAATTTTTACTTGCTGCTGTACAGGCTGAACAACGTGCTTTGGATTCGGCACAACACCACACGTTGCCATTCCGTCACACCGGTGGGTCATAACTTTTATTTGCTGCTGTACACGCTGAACAACGTGCTTTGGATTCGGCAAAACACTACTCGTTGCCATTCCGTCACTCCGGTGGGTCATAACATTTACTTGCTGCTGTACAGGCTGAACAACGTGCTTTGGATTCGGCACAACACCACTCGTTGCCATTCCGTCACTCCGGTGGGTCATAACTTTTACTTGCTCCTGTACAGGTTCAACAACGTGCTTTGGATTCGGCACAACACCACACGTTTCCGTTCTGTCACACCGGTGGTTCATAACATTTATTTGCTGCTGTACACGCTGAACAACGTGCTTTGGTTTCGGCACAACACCACTCGTTGCTATTCTGCCACTTCGGTGGGACATAACCTTTACTGGCTGCTGTACACGCTGAACAACGTGCTTTGGATTCGGCACAACACCACTCGTTGCCATTCCGTAACTCCGGTGGGTCATAAATTTTACTTGCTGCTGTACACATTGAACAACGTGTTT